>JAGFMF010011785.1:2705482-2727982 GCA_019455555.1 Galemys pyrenaicus | reverse complement strand
ACCACATTTATATGTGGAATGTGCAGTGCTGGGCTTCATTATAAGAGGGAGTTTCTAAGTTAAGTTTCTGCCCTCTACAAATTAATACAATCAAAAGCCAGACAAACCGACAGCAGTAACAAACCGAGTGAACATCAGTGCCGCCTCCACCTTCCACGTCTTCTGTACCAGTCTTTACTAGAACCCACCGCACTCCTGCTAGAGTTCATTGCGCACAGGCCCATGTGCCTGACACCGTGGGCCACAGGCTGGTCCCCAGCACAGGGCACACCCTCACTGTGAAGCGTGTTCCTCCACTTCCTGGTTATATGGCCACTCAAACCTTCAAATATCTCTGCAGTCATCTTATTTATCTGGCCTCATACAGAGCTGGTATGTAATAAGCATTTGCTATCAATGAGTACAGTGTGGGTGTTTAACAACTAATTTGTTGGCTGGACAGAGGAATGGCTGAGTGGACAGAGGATCTACTCTGCACACCAGGAAAATCAGCGAAAAGAAATAAAACCTTTGTGGCAAACACACTCAAGTTTATATGCACAGCATTCCCCACATCCCTTTCTAACCTCAACACCTACTTATATCTTTTTTATATGTAAGAAAGTTGAGGCTTACAACATGAAGGAACTTATCTAACAGGTACAACTGATAGCAAAAGTTAAACCAGACTGTCAGGTTCCAAGAAAAAGGATAATTCTTTTCAATTTTTTTTTTAAGAGATTTATTTATTTATGCATACAAGCACTGGGATACAGGCCAGAGGTTTGGGGGGTGAGAGGATTCACCACAGAGAGCGGGAGCAGAACAGGCAGATCAATGGAAGTACACTGCCGAGGAGAGCAGTGGGCAAGGCAGGAGAGGTCTGCTGTGCCATGTGGGTCCCCTCCCTGCCCGGCAGCAGGGGTCGAACTCGTGCTGCAGTGGCTGCGGTTTGCTTCATAGTGCGTTTCCTAACCCACTGCGCCACCAGGGAGGCCCTCAATTTTTTTTTTTTAATTTTCAAATTTTAACCAAAATTTGAATAGGTAAAAAGAATTGAATACCAGCCCCTCACTTAGTGGAGTATCCCAGGACAAGCCACTTTCTCTCTGACCCTCAGATTCCTCATCTATAAAAACACCCTACACCACAGTTTTATTATAATGAGAAGAAAAATGTACATATATGTAGATCAATTCTTCAATAGTTTTTGAGTTTTCCTATCATAATCTCCTCCATGTCATTTATGTCAGACAACTCCCAAATCACAAAACTATAGAATATCATTCTAAATATGCAGAACCCAAAATTCAGAGGTGGAAGATGACTTATCCTAGACTCCACTATATGGCCAGAGCTAAAATGCACTTCTTCTGATTTCAGCCCATGTTATTTCTACCATGCAGTCTTCAAGTTCTGGAATGTAAGGTTCCATTTTGTAAATATGAAAGTCAAGAATGAAAACAAAAACTTTTGAGAACTAAACCAACTAGATTCTATGCCCAGGAGGGTGATGCTAGGCTGTCATTTGATTTCTCTGGATAGATAACAAAGCAGGCACTGCTATTTAAGAGGCACAGAGAAAATCTACGGTACAGCAAGGCTGTCCCCGACAAGGATGTTGAACAAAACTCCCGTTGTGCCCAGTCCCTACCACACCTGCAAGGACTGTCTCCTAGAGGCTGCTGAGAAAGTTCTTGATAACCATTCAACCAGATTTCATCTGCTAATGTGGTGATAATTAGCTTAAAGAGGGTAATACTACAATAGGAATCTCATTACAACAAAAATATGTTGCACCTCTCAGTACCCCACTGTCCTTTCACCACTTGTAAAAAGCTTCTTGATGGGTCTGTCTGGCCTCGCAGATCCTTCTCGGGTGTATTCTCTTTAGTACATCTCCAGGATCTTTGCAAAACACAAATCTGATTACCTACATCTTCATTTAAACGCATTCGAGGCTTCCCTAGCTTTTAGGTAAAAGCACTGGCACCTGTGCCAGGCACACCTGGACTGCCCCTGGCACTACACTCCACCTCTCCCTTTGGGCTCAAACCACACAGACTTCGTTCAGTTCCTTAAAACTGCCAAGTTCCCACGTGCTGTAGAACCTCAGTACATCCCATCTCCTCCCATCACCAAGTTCCATCTTACTCATACTTCAGTTCTCGGGTCAAGAGTCACCCCCTAAACTAGGTCAGATGTCCCTATGCTAATATTCTCCACACACCAAGTAGCTCTCCTGGAACTTGGTAATTAATTAGATACGATTATAGTATGATTGCAATTTTATATTCCGTTTGGTGATTACTTTTTAATCTTCATGCCAAGAGAAGCAACTCCATGAAGTCAGAAACCAGGTCTGTTTTTGCGCCTCACTCTACCAGTTTTTACTTAACAGTGCATGAAGAAGAAGTAAATAAATGGCAGTGTGGCATCATTTCCCATTTTCGTTAAATCCTCATAACATTTTAAGTATCATTAACCTCATTTTATAGAAATGAAAACAGGCTCAGGAGACACAGTGATGTGAGCAGAACCACCCACCCGGTAAATGGCAAAGTTGGAATTTGAACCCAAGCCTAACAACCATGTTCTTCCCACTGGATAGTTCTTTCCTTGAAGAGCCTCTAAACCAATGGTCAATTATAACTTCCAATGGGAATTTCTAGAAGATGGCTCTACAAGCAGAGAAGTCACCACAGACTGGCAACACTGAGAACTACAGAGGCCCAGACAAAAAGAGTTCAGAGTGGGGTAAACTAGGTTTAAGACGTCAGCCCTGAGAATTTACTTCAGAGCAAGATGTGGAAAACGCTTTCTTCTGTTACAAGTTTCCTATTCACTTCACGTTGAATAATACCACCCTGACAAAGATCCCAAAATCTCTGCTTAGGATTTTCAGTATAAAGTGAAGCAACAGGAAGAGGAATGCATTAAACCAATGGTAAGGGGGGAAATACCCTCACTTAAAAAAAAATTAATGAATCCGGTCCTTCTATAATATACCATAATGTGTAAAATGTGAATTTTTTCCCCCTTTAGAAACAGAACACACTAATAAAAGTGGTCTGTGGAAAAGGCTAACAAAATAAGAGTCACAGAGATAGCTGACCCCCAAAAACCTGCTAAAAATAATGTTGAGGCTTTACTTAGTTCCTAGTCACTTCAGAATTTTTTTTTAAAGAATTGTCTCTTATTGGACATTAAGTAGGGAACCCCCAGGAGCATGCTTATGGTGGTAGGAAAGGGGGGGAGGGGGGAGAGGGAGAGGGAGGGAGAGAGAGAGAGAGAGAGAGAGAGAGAGAGAGAGAATTATGCCGTGGAAAAGAAGGAAACAAGCTTGAAAACCAGAAGACCTCTGGGCTGAAGGCAACATCTTGACTCAGGTAGCAATGAACAAAAGCTGCAATCTAAAAACATAGCTGGCACAGAAAACTCCAGGCTATCATTTTTTGGAATGAGATCCCGGATCTAAGGTAGTTTTAACATATTGGTGGGACTATTCCTAAGACAATAGCAAATATTACAAGTCAAGCTGAGGAACATTTTCCAGTAAAGGCAGTATTTTTTACATGATTTCAGGTCACCAAACTTTTCTGAGTTTGTAGTATTTCTCAGTGGCTTTATGCTCTCCTACAAACTTTTAAGTGACTTTCTTTGAAGAGAACTATTTAATGCCAATGATTATAAAAAACATTTGTTCATAATTATCCAGACATAGACTGGAACAATGCTGAAACAAGAGCAGCATGCAAAAATGTATTTAAGGACTATCATCCCAAAATGCTGCTAAAAGCTATTAACCAGTATGTGTTAATTGCCACAGCATTCATATTAATTTTCACTTCAGGCTCGACATTGTGGAATATTTCCCTTGATACATTTTAAACAAAGTTTAATTTAAGGAACTGCTTCTATCAACACTTATGAAAATTAACAGCCAAGCAATTAGCACTCATGAATTATCCCTTCCCCCACGCTCTCTGCAGCTTCCCTGTTAAAACAGTTTCTAACACTGAAATGGTTACTTTCTAACAAGTTAACACAATCAAAGTCACAGTTGTCTGTATGAACTTGAACTGGCTCTGCTTTTTAAGCACTTGTCAAGGCAAACATTCTTTTATATTCAGAGTAGAATTTAGCTAAGTAAGATATTTAACATTTTAGTAAACCGCCAAACAGTATCAAAGCAACTTTTCATCCAGTGCTTAAAAAATAACATTGCCAAAAAAAGGTTAAGTAGTTACTTGTCTAAATCTGTTTAAAGTCAAAGGCTAAAACACCACTTGACTCCCTGAACATCAAAGGCATCACCTTAGTCTACTCTGCTGAGCACCTTATTTAACGAGCCTTTTCTAAGGTCCTGGTCTTAAGAACACATTTCCTCTCACAAGATCCTGTCATTATTTCTAACGAAGTTACATAGAAGAGCCCACATCACTGGCCCCATTCTCTACACAGAAAGAAAGAGGCAGGAGTTGGGTATTCGTTGAGTGCTTCCTATATACTGAGTCTTGCTAACCATGGATTTTATTCCAATTACTCCTCACAGGAAGATACACTATCATCATCTCATTCCTCATATAAGGTCTAGAGCTTCGTGAGGTTAACATCTAGCCTTAAGTCACACCGTAAGCCGTAGACTCACCAGTCAAACTCAACTCTTACTACAAAACATGTGTACTTACAAACTAAATTCCAGCGGCTATTTGTGCTAGGTGTTGTACTTTATTTGATAGTCCTATCAGCTTTGTGAGGATGGCACTCACTTCTTTTCATAAGTAAAGAAACTCAGGTGGAAAACCTAACTGAGGCGACAACCAATAGCAGCATTTTTTTTGTTAGTAACTGTAAGGACAGGTAGAAGTGGGTATTGGGACTCCTGATGGTCTATTGATGGTAATATCTGCAAACTCAGTTTAAACAGAATAGTGATGACATAAACTAGCAAAAGTTTCTCAAGTAAGTGATACCATATGGGATGGACAGCGTTTGATACTTTTTAAAACAACACTTCATTTCAAACAGGTGGAGGGCAGGGCAGACCATCCACATACTCTGGGGCACTTAAATCAGTGCTGACTGTAGACAGCCTCTCAGTAGCAGACCAGGCTCCCTCACTACCTCAAAGCAACTCCTGTCACACCTGACATCTCCCACACAAGAAGGACTGCACAGGGTGTTTTCCATTGTCTCAACATCTAGAACAGAGGCTGGTCCTGGGAAGGAGACTAGTCATAGGTCTTATTTTCAAAAGGCAGAGTCCTGAGCACAGTGTTGCCTTGCTGATCGAAGCGCTCCCAAAAACACTTTTAATCTACCTTGGATTTTTTTTCAAATGATCTGTAACAATTACTAATAATCGATGAATCCCAAACAGATCACAGCATCACCAATTTGCCAAAGAAGTGACACAAACATTACAATATCATAACCAACCTGATCATACCATCTAGACATGTGCCACGAAGTCCTTGTCTCGGGACAGTCCTCCCCTCTCAACTGTATCCTTCAAGAAATTAACAGACCAATTTTCAAAAATTACAAGCTACAGGAGCAAAAGAATCTGAAAGAATTCACTTTAATATTTTAAAGGTACTGTTTTCACACAATACCTAAGAAATGCTTACCCTCAGAATCACTAAGACCAGCAATCCAGTTTGCACACACCACTTAAAGACACTAAATGTGCTTGCTTAACTACAAGTAATTTAAAGCCATACCAAAAACAAAATTCCTTTTTCAAATCTAATGCTAGTTTAATCTTAAGGAGGATTTCACAGCAGTTAGTCTCTTGAGGAAATATATAATTAAGTAGTTTTTTAGCATATTTAATTAGACCCCAAACTCTTCCTTGTCCCCTTCTCTCCCCAATTATGTACCATTTGCCCAAGAGACCTAAGCAACTCAGTTAATTATGTAAATAAGGCAAGCGTTATTCCCAAGAAAAGCATCGTGAATATTTGTAGGGGAAAAACTGCACATATTTTAGAGGCTTTAACAAACCTTTGCAAAAAGAAAAAACAGGACTATCAAAATCCACAGGAAACCCTTACATTTGAGGCAAAAAGCATGGAGTACAATGACAAGATGGTGAATCATTAAAACAGGACACTCATTTCACTTCTTAAATATGAGCTGAATAAAAATAAAATAATTTTAAGTTATAACAGTAACAAAAATTTAGTACTGAATGTCAAATGATTTATAGAAAGAATCAATCTGGAAATTATTAAAGCTGACTCTCACAGAAAAGGCTTTATTATCAAGGGGTTGACATGATCTTAACTCTAGAGGCAGTCATGGTGCCGTATAACTACTATAATCCCATTATTATGCAATCACAAAATGCTAATTTGATCATTTTGAGGTGTTATTTGAATAGTCATTTTAATTTCTAGGTTACAAAAAGGCTTGACTCAAGTATAATTCTCTATTAATCATTGAGATGTCATTGAATATCATATTGATGCATTTCACAAAGATAAAGACTAATTTAATACGTACAATACAATATCCTTCAAATATTAGCCACTTTTATTACATATCTGCCAAATGCATCAATATTAAATAATAGATGAAAACAAGGGTTTAATTATATTTTAGCAATTGTAAATGAAGGGTAATAATAAAATAGGATTGCACCACAAGACAGGCTTATCGATACAGGTATCTTTCTGAATCAATGTGTAATGGTGACTGCCCCATGCTCACATCCTTTGCTGATTATCAGTAGACTTGATATGACAAAAGCCATTGAGAGTCTTAAGTATAAATACACATCTAGGAAAAACAATTCCTTTGTGACTAAGGAAATAGTTTCTTTATAGTTTTTCTCTCTTTAATTTCTCTCTGGCACATCAGAAGTTAGATGTATACCAAGCAGAGTTTACGACTTTCTGATACATCCAAATGTAAGTAATTTATAATACCCGCTAATGGTATGAGAAATCTAGAATATATTTTCAAAGATCTTTGCTAGTTTATTGGCATCAAAGCGTTAATACATATTAATTATTCCAGCAATTACATCCTCAAAAAAAGAGATATCAGGCAGTGGACGCTGACACAGTCCAGCCATGTAACGTAGTCCCTCTATCTTCTCACATATCTACATGAATCAATCGTAAGTGTTTAAGAAAAAAAACTCTATAGTCCACCTTGCCATGTTCCAGAGGCTGACATCACTGTCCCCTAGGAGGGACCCATGTTTCTCTGCTACATTCCACAAAAGAAAATAGAGGTGACAGCAGGCAGGGGCAGATTAAAGAGAAGTGTTACATCAGTACAAATACTAAGAGTCTTTTCAGATGTTTTCTGGAGGAAACTCCTGACCACATCAGGATCTATGTTATGTTATCTATGCATTTTATTTCCAGTTCTTGCTTTTCTTCCCCACAAATATTAATAACCTCATATGCTGATGACTATATCTGCTTACCTAAACTTACAGAAATGCTGAACTGTAGTAGGTAAGTGTTTGGAAGAGAAAACATCCCTTGTTCAAGGATGACAGTACCAGCACATAACTAGAACCTGAATGTGAAAAATGCAAACACAAGCAGAGAGCTGCATACTTACTAATTACAATGGTGTTGAAATAAGACAAATTGTACAAAACCCCTCCAGGCAGCAAGCTATCATTCAGCACCCCTGCCAGACAATAAACACAATGGCAATAAATATAAAAATCAACCACTACGGTCTCCTAAAAGAGGTCCAGCTCAGCACAGAGACACAGATGACAGGGACTGGAGAGGAGAGGGCACTGCCCATTGAACACGCTCCACTTACAACAGTGGTAATTTTTCTAAAAAGAAAATAAACACATTTAATTTTACAGCTGCATATTGTTAGAATAAACAAGAAAAAATAAAGTCATCCTGTAAGCAAGTTCAAATTAAGATTCCCACAATGGAATACTGAAATGCAGAGCAAAAGTCTAGAACTGGGAAATGAAGCTCCAATTTTGCTCATTTCTGAAGTTACAGTAAAGGTTCAGATAACACAATGCAAATGGCCTCTCAGAACCACTTTTAAGGCTTTCCCAACACAGTTAGATCTTGATTAATCACAACCCAACTAACTAACCTAAACACTCAAGAACACTTAGATAAAATTTTTAAAATACACACATATCTATCTTAGGATTGTTTTGTTTCTATCCCTCCTAAAACATGACACCGTGGAAACGTTAAGCCCAAATTTGTATGTGTTTCTATGTATGGCTTGAGAAAATGCGTATGACCGTCTCTGATTACTGAGGCACTGAAATGCCGCATCTACCACAAGCAGTATCTACCACAAGCAGCTGGCTTCCTGGCCACTCACCTTGCCATCATACTTGGAGTATTCATTGAAAGGGTTGTTCAGCTGCAGAGGACACTGCTCCAGGCGCACAGATAACATTGACTGCTTTCCAGAACTTGGAGGCTTCTCTTTGAGGGACTTTTTTTCAAACAGTGATTTTAACTCCTGGGCTGTGATAGAAGAAGAAGATTAAAAACATCGCTGTGATTACACACAGAGAGACAGCCTGGCAACCTTCCCTAAATTCCTCATCGGAACCTGAAGGAAGGGTTGTCCAGAGACAAGTTCAGGTCTGATGTGTGCATAAAGCTTTACATGTACTTCAACGTTTTCACACTGAAAAGGCAGACTAAAAAACACATAAGTCAAGACTACCCGTTTAGAAGGACTAGCAGTGGGGATGGGGGAGTGGGAAGGGGAAAGCAAGTCAACCCAAAGAGCAGTCATTCTCTAAGGAAAGAGCTCGCAGCTAGAAGACCTGAACTTTGGCCAATCTTTGCACCAAAAACAGCTGTGCAATACACCAGACAATTCTCTAATCCTCTCTGCATCTGTCAAATTAGATAATCTTGAAAATCTCTCCTAGTTCTAGTATTATGTGATTTTAGAATTCTAATTCACCAAGGTCAAGGGCCCCACATCTTAATCCTCTTAAGTCTTCAATGACACCTCACACAAAATCTGGATGACAAGGATGAGGAGTAAAGAAGAAAGAATGTTTATAATAAAAGTAACTAACACAGTCATGCTATTATGAAGTATATGGCAGCATTTATCTTAATTTTGTCCATGGAACTGAAGCTTAGGATACTTTATGGTTAGCCCTAAATAGTAAGTAACAGAGATAAATTTTGTGCTCAGTCAAGGCTCTTAGTGGTTAGGTACTACTGAACAAAGTAGAGCTTCACTAAATACTGTTACATGAATCAATGAATAAAATAATGATTGAAGGAATTCAGATTAAATTATTAAATCAGAATTTTAGCTCTTACTCATTAGTGAATCAAAACAAGATAGTTCCATATCTTCTCAAAGCTGATTCAATTTTCCAAATTAATCTGAGTATCATTTATGGTGGCAGCTAAATTGTAAGTATGCAGGGGTTCATTATACTCTTCCTTTTATTTTTGTGGCTAAAAATTTCCAACTTAAATTTTTAAATAAATCAACCTTAGATCTTAAAATATGTAATAGGTTTAATCCTACTTCATTCTTAAGTATAACTAAACTGAACTGAGACCAAACAGAAGTTGGAAATAGCTTCTCAGAAATTTTTTTAAATGTAACTAAAAGTATAAATTTTTAACAAACTAATGTGACAGATTTATCGAATGAGTTCCTATAGATTTACACAACAAACTGGAGGAAAAGATCCAATTCTTTTTTAAAAAGTAGCATTTCATTATCCAATTCTATGATTATATACAGAACATATAAATACATGCATGGAAGTAAAAGATACTAAAAGCACATTTGAAAAGGGTTTTGATTTGTATTAGTGTTTTAAATCTTGGAAATAGTATTTGACCTGTAATTTATTGACAATTTTACTGTTACACTTTGGAAAGGAATGATCTTTTATTAAAATACCTACTATGGACCAGTTCGAAAAATGCGAGGTATTTTCTCATTCTTTATTTCATACCTTACATTTTATTCAGCATCAGAGCCTTCAGAAGATATCCAAAACCACCTCTACAGTCACTACAAGTGGATCATTAGCAGTACTTCCAAACTAGTCTTTCTGCTTTTAATCCTGCTACTTCCACCCCAATCACTGCCTCTCTCCAACACAGCAGTCAATGAGACTTTTTAAATGTTACAAATCTTACATAAGAATTCATAATCTTAACCACATGAAATATGTTTGTATGGGGGCAAAAAACATTAGTTAAGTGAAAAGTTACTAACTAGGACAGAATAAAAGTTAATAATATTAATAATGTTCCTAACATATGAAGATTCCTCAGACCAAACAACAATATAGAAAAAAATGACAAGAAATATAAAATGGCCACAGAAAAAGAAATTCAAATAGCTGTTACACAAATGAAAAGGGGGCTCAACCACATTCATAACAAGAGCTGTGCAAACACAAAAGTTACCCTGGGGTACTATTCCATATTTATCAGATGGCAAAAAAAAAAAAGATGTTTGAGGCTATGAGGAAATAGTTACTCTACCTATTAGTGGAAGGAGTGTAAACTAGTGAAACCCCTACGGAGGGAAATGTGGCAAAGTCAAGGAAAACTATGTTTTATCCTTTGTCCCAATAACACAACCTTCAGATTCTAATCTTAGCTATACTGGCAAGAAACAAAACATTCACACAAGGTTTTTTATGGCAGTGACATCTGTGACAGCAAAGTCTGAAAATAATCAAATACCCCTTGATAGTGAGTTACGGCACACCTCGTCATGGAGTACTATGTAGCTGTAAAATGGAATGAAGCCTGTTTCTGTATATTTGCTTCAGGATGTGCTGCTAAGCAAGAAAACACCAAACACTGTGATGTGTATAGTATGGGTCTTTAATCCAAAGAGAGGGATATGAATGAAAATATGCTTATAGATAATTTTAAGTGTACAAAACTATTAAAACCTTTTTTTAAAAGTGACTATACGAACAATGAAAGAGAAAGAACTGAAGCTAGGTGTCCCTGTTGTTTTCTGTAGTCAACTTTGGAACCATGTAAATATTTTAATTATTAAAGAAAATTAAAAGCACAGTCTCTAAAAATAAAAGCAAACTGAAATAAATGAAGCTAAGTGTAATGTTGAATTGACAACTTAAATACCGAGGGATTATTTTAAGTAACTATCACAGCAATTTGACTACATGTTTCCTTAAACGAATGTATCAAAAGGGCAAAAAAATTTTTGTTTTTAGCAATCATATTGTTAGTCATGATGGTGGTATTTCTATTCTGGAACCACAATTTCTGGCATAAAGGATACATAAATATAAAGCAAAAAAGTTATGTAAACAGTAACACTAAATTTGAATTGAAATTACAGCATTAACTCTTGTATTTACTTTTTTTTTTTTAACTGAGATTTATCTCCTGGAAAAAAAAAATAAAGAAAAAAAACAATCCAGTCAGTACCCCTAGAAACAGGCTATGGTTTCTTAATGCCATTTACTACTAAAATGAACCAAGCCTCTGGAGAAATTATTTATTCCCAACTTGGGGAAGGGAAGGAAATGTGTAAGATGAGCCTAGAACACCTTATCATACAAGAAAGCAAAGAAGCTATGCAAGCTTACTGGAATTTTATCAAAATAATTTAGAAGTCAGTGTGAAAGGACTCATTACACACCCCACCCCCAAAAAACTAGCATCAAAAAGAATAACAAGTTTAATAAATTGAGAAATATAAAACATGCTTTTAGAGCCTATTGTAGTCATAATAATACAAAGGGGAAAAAAAACCTGATGAACTACTATATAGGATGGTAGGGATAACCCTCTTAATTATGACAACTAGTAACAACTCACACCCGTGAGAATGGCCTACATCAAAAAGATAAGAACCAACAAATGTTGGTTAACATTGTTGTTGGTTAAATGTTGGTTACAAACAGCAAATGTTGGTTAAGATGTGGAAAAAAGGAACTCTCATACACTGCTGATTGGAATATAAAGTGATGCAGTCATATGGTCATATGGAAAACAGCACGGATGTTCCTCAAAAAATTTAAAATAGAACAACCATATGACCCAGGCAATACTAGTTCAAAATGACATGTATGAACCCTCTACAGTCATTGAATAAACTATCCATAAAAAACAAGATTTGGAAACAAACTAAATGATTGTCTAAAGATGTGGTGTATGCCAAAAATGAAAAGACAAGGACAAATTGGGGACACTTGGTGGGAAGAGGGGAGGGGGAGGGTTGAGGGCAGACAGGAGCATGGGGGACTGAGGTGATGGTGCACTGGTGATATGGTGATGGGGAATACATGGGGATTACAATTGATGTCAAATATATATAAATAAAAAATTAAAAAAAAATAAAGATGTGGTGTATGCACAGTTATAAGAAGGAAAAAGAGGAAAATCAGATCTTGCCATTTACGACAATAGGGATGGACCTTATGGGATCCATCCAGGGAAGTGTCTGCTAATATTAGAGAATTCCTGGTTTTTTTTTGGGAAACACATAAGCATTTAAGTGTGAAACTGTAAGGTAACAAGAATTTATTTACAAATATTTGTGAGGGGAGGAGACATGAATATATAAATGACACAAGATGGGCCCCATGATCTTAACTGCCAAAGTTGGGTGGTATGTATGTACTTTGGGGTTCATTATAATCTCTATTTTTCTATGTTTGAACTTCTCTGTAATAAAAAGTTGTTTTTAAAAAGAGTTGTTCTAAAGGCAATTTAAGCTGGGAGGGGGAAAAGTCAGTCACTACTCTGATCAAAATCCCTCACCCAGAGTAAAAGTTAAATTCCTTGTAAGACTCTCCATGATTAGGTCTCCTACTGCTTCTCTAAGCCCAATCTCCCACATGCTTATTTTAATTTAACCAATAGACATCCATCCTTGCTATACCTTAAGTACATCAAGCACACTTTTGCCACAGAATCCTTGTACTAGTTGTTCCTTAATTCAAAATATTAATCTCCTAATATCTGCCTGGCTCAGTCCTTCACTTTTTCAGATCTCTGCTTAACCTTTCTTAATGAAGACCTTCCCTGACCACCCTATGTAAATGTGTAAAATCCGTGCCTACCATTCATTACCCCTCTTACCTATATTTTTTCTATGCTTCTACCCAGTTCTGACATATTGTGTTTATTTTGTCTTTCTACACACACACACACACACCCCACAAAATCCATGAGGTCACAGACTTTTCTCTTATTCACTGTATCATCTAGATCTACAACAGCACCTGAAGAGCTTAACAGATAGTTGCTGAATGAGTAACTCTTTCAGAAGAGCAGAAAAGGTAGCTGGAGAGCTAGGGAACAAGGCAGAAAGTGATGAGCACAAAGCAGCAGAGAAGTAGGCAAGGCCGGAAGAGTCCTTCCTCTGGATTCCCAAGCCGTTCATAAGGCACAGCAGTACTTTTTGAGTACAGATTTTTCAAGTTATTCAACTTCTCTTGCTTTTTGTTTTTGCTACTGGAAATTCCTAACCAATATAAACAGTTACAACAAACACAAAATCAAAAGAAAAAATAGCCTAGAAATTTAATTACCAAGCTTATGAAAAAACACATACTGTAACATTTAGGAAGATGAAAATGCATAGTAGAGCCAATGAGGGTTAAGTGGTTGTGTACAAAGTAGATATTAAAATAATAGATTCATAATGATGATTCTTCTAGTGGAGAAAGAAAGGAAAAAAGGGATTTTTAACGAAACATAAACAGTAGAAAAATAAGAGTGTGACTAAATGATTACCTAGCCAAAAGCACTTGGCTGTGGTATTTCTTGCCAAAGGAGAGTGTGTTTGAGAGAGATGACAACACAATAGATTATCAGTTTGCCAAGTAGATAGTGAATGAGTAGTGTAGTGAACTCTATTTCTCTAACACATTTTAGCATACCCACACTGTCAAACTGTGATTTAATGACGGACTGCAAAGAATTTGCAAAGACACTCTAATTGCCAGCGTGACCACCAGGTAGGTCACTGATCTAGCCAGAATCAGGGTCAACATTTCAAAGCACAAAGAGGCAAGTTAAATAAGTTTCTTCATAAATAATATTACAGGGACAATTACTGAAATCTGTGAGAGGCAGAAAAAAAGAGGGAAGGGAACTGAAAAAGAGAGAGTATACATATATACAGTGGTCAGTATGGTTACAAACAAAAGCATAGTCTCTGCTATGCTGCAAAGTTAAAAATGGGCTAGACTTTAAGAATTGAGTGAAAGACATATCAAAAGTTATTAGATTTATCTGGTTATTAGATGTATCAAAATTTAAACTGAAGAACTTATTCTCAAATTGTAAAAGTGATAATCCAGTTATATTTGAGTTTCCCTATTAATTCTACTATTCCTTTATCATTTTTTTAGGTAAGGAAGAGAAGAAAGAAAACAAAGGATAGCTGGCAACATAGGCTTGGATAAACTGGCTCTGTGTTCACTAAGAAATTAATAGGAAAAGTATTAAGATATTTTAAAAATTGAAGAAAGTGAACAAGATAGATGATAAAAAGGTTTTTTCAGTGTGTGCTAAACAGGCAGAAAGAGAATTAACTAGATCAAAAGAAAAGGTGAACCTAGAAAGATTTCTAAAGTGTCAAAAGCAAAACTAAAAAAGACATTAAGAATCACAGAAGAGAGCTATGAGAAAGAGAAAGAGTAAAAAGGATTTCTGATTCTACATAGTCATCCTTAGAAGTGATCATTAAAAAAAGCAAATCCATTGAACAGACTTAGGATTACAATAATGTAGGTCTTTAAATTGCTACTACATTACCATTCCTAGTCTTAAAACTTTAGCAAGTTAAATCTCTCTGAGCCTGACTCACCTATTAGTGACAACAATTATATCTACACGTTTTGAGTTCACCACACTGGAGGTAAAGCATGTAAAATGCTTAGAATGGCACTGGTAGGTGCTGATATTTTTCACTTCATAAATATGTAGCAATGAAAGAGAGTCAACACAAATGGGTTGGCACAATTACATGCCAGAGTGGTACTGGGAGATGCTAGGTAGATATAGAACACGGATTGCAGACATGTCTTTGAAAGGAGAAAAAAAGTCTAGGAAACATGATATAAACATTCTAAAATATTTTAACAGTATTTTAGTCTGAAAAAATATCTTTAAGCCTTCTTGCTGAAATTGAAGCTTTGAAAAAACATAATATGGCCAGCTTTTTAATATACACACTATATGAAAACATAAAGTAAATGCTAATAACAGGAACATAATGGTTTTTAAGCTAATGGGAAAAAATTAGCATATATGCAAAACAGATTGTTATTAGGGCCACTAATGAGGCAAGGGAAAGTCTAGGTTGGAACTGCCGGAGGTCTATCATAGGTACTCCTTGGCTCTACAAAAAAAATACTGGCAGGAACAGTTTGTACAAAATGTGCCTTGCACACATCAATTCCTGTGACCCAGAACAAAGAGTGGCCAAAAAGACAAGACCTAGAGAATACACAGCTTCAGAGGGCCAAGGCACCGAGTAAGATAGTTTAAAGCTTAAAACACAAAGTATCTGCCCAGAATATTTAAGAGGATGAATTAAAAATAAAAGTGCTTACATAATAAACTAAATAAATCTCAAATTAACAAAATTATTTCCATTTACCTGATTGCTTAGAATTTCTTTCTTTCCACTGAATATTTTTGCATTTGATCTGGTTTTGTCTCTCTTTTCGGAGTCGTTCTAATCTTTGAGCTTGAAAAGAAATATTATAACTATAAGTTTGTCAATGAAAGTTTACTATAAACAAAGACATAATTAACTACCTTTATATGAATAAAGATGTTTTATATTGCATATGTAGGGGAAAAGTCATAAAATTTTAAAGGTGGCACCCCTGAAAAGCAAATACCAACAAAAACATGAAAATATTCTTGATTTATAATTGAAATTAGAGGATATAAAACATTAATAGAGATCATAAAGATAGTATTAACATGGAAGAGAATAATAAAATGTGAAAACTTCTGTGATTAATATGACATTTCATTATATAAATCATTAATAACGGTCTTAAAGGAATTTTAATGCACAAATGAACTGAAGTGAATATTACATTACAGGAATAAAATTACTGTTATGAATTACTCTACCCGTTTCAAAAATTAAAGATAAATGAACTCAGACTAGACTATTAAAGTTTTAAATATAAAATCCTTTATCTAAAAATCATGAAAATTATAAAATGTCAAAGCTATATAAATTAGCATAGCTTTTCTTCAGTGGGCTGAAACAGTTTATAGGTAGTAAAATAAATGATTTGTATCTTAGTAACATTAGTCAAATCTTAAAAAGAACAATTTTTCTCATAGAAAATTTTAAGATATGCTGAAAGGATTAAAAAGTAAATTCCTTGGTCACTAAGCCACCCCACAATCTTAATTACTAGCATCTAAATGCTACCTTAAATGTGAACAATGAAAACAAAGATATAACCTAAAAGTGTCCATTTGTGGTTATGTTACCACTGAGTGATCAACCTTCAAAAATCAGTGAACGATCTTTCTTTAGAAAAATGCTGCACACATTAACAACTGCATACATTGAGCATAATGGAAAAGTGACAATTGATGCCATGTCTTGAAATTTGTTTTCTCTTGCTCATCTGCAAATTCCTACCTCAGCACAATGCTAATACAAACCAAAACAAATAAATTTCTCTTTCAACCACTTTTGAGGTAGAAAATCACATACTCCTGACTTACCATTGCAGTAGAAAAACTAATCTTGCCAGAAATTTAAACAATGCTGGCAAAAGCATTCTGACAATGTCACACTACATCTAACCAAATTCCACTGAAGAAAAATACATTCAAGTACAATTAATAAATGTGAAGGGCAGAGCCGAAATAATATAATCATAAAACTCTCCATTTAGCAGCGTTCTCCTACTGAAATCCATTCACCCTGTCATATGAGATACCATCTCAATAACTTGCAAGAAAGTCAGTTTCAACTAGAGAACTGAGAATCAATGGTTCTAAATTACATTCAAACCTTCACTCAAATCCTATTTTGACAAAAGTCCCTTTACATACTGGGAAATGCTATTAATTATTTTCATCAAGAGAGAAAATTACTCTTTGTAGATGTCACAGAATGCTAAATTCTGAACCAAAATCTTAACATGCCTTTCACTATAAGCTGTATCCTATTCTACCTGAAGTACTCCTTTATGTTTTGATCATGAAGAGAAACATGTAAATATTTTCTGCTACATTTCCTGCCATTACTTTTTCTTCTAGTTAGAAGGTTACTGCTACTGATTAGGAAACTGTATTTTCTGAGCATCTAAAAAATATTATCTCTTAGAAAACCCTGCCAACATTATATATTCTAAATAATTTATTTAAGTAAAGACTTTGGTTTATCACATTCTCCTTGAAAGTCTTCCCCAAAATGTAGTAAGTTGGAAAATGGGCAATTATAAGCTTTAAAAAGCTAGCAACTAACCATATATAAACCAAAGTTGAACATTTTAACCACAAAGATCAAAGGGTAAAAACCAATTTTAAAATAAGTAAAATGTATCAAAAAGGGGCACCTTTTCTAAAGTCACACCCAATATAGGAATTGCTATTAAAAGTAGTCTTCACAAGGCCTCCCTGGTGGCGCAGGAGGTTAAATCTCAGCATTAAGAAGCTACTGGCAGCAACTGCAGTACGAGATGGATCCCTGGCCAGGGGGCCGACCCACATGGTGCAGCAGACCTCTCCTGCCTTGCCAACTGCTCCCCTCAGCAGTATATTTTCTGCTCCCCACTCTGTCTCTGGTGAATCCTCTCAACCCCCGCACCTCTGGCCTGTACCCCAGCTCTTGTATGCATTAATAAATCAATCTTTTATAAAAAATTTTTAAAAATTACAGCAGTCCTCACAAATACTCTGCTGACTCCCTCCAATGCCTATCCCCCAATAATTCCTCCAGGGGCAAGAACTGCCTCAGGTA
The DNA here is from genome assembly GCA_019455555.1 of Galemys pyrenaicus. Taxonomy (NCBI): domain Eukaryota; kingdom Metazoa; phylum Chordata; class Mammalia; order Eulipotyphla; family Talpidae; genus Galemys; species Galemys pyrenaicus. Next base: position 2,710,051 of record JAGFMF010011785.1, on the reverse strand, counting down.
GCAGCACAACTTGGCTGATCACCTCTAAGTTTTGAAGGTTCTTTATCACGTCAATTTGAAATCTGTCTAGATAGTCTACCCAGTGGGTCTAACGTGTTGCTCTGTGAAGATATTCAAAAAAAGTCTCCTTTTGCACATAATGACTTTTCAGAAACAGAACACCCAACATGGCTCTCATGGCTACTGTTTCACCTGTTCCTCTTCTAATGGCATCATTCCAGAGACCCTTTCCATTCATAGTTGCAAAGATAGAGATGTTGCTTAAACTCACTTTTGGTTTAATACATGCATGTTCCCGTTAATACACAGAAACATTTTCATTAAATATATGCTAAAAGTATGCATTATTCTGTATGATTGTTTAGTGATTTAGAGATCAGAAGACAAAACTAAAAGGCAATGTTTACCTGTATTTGAGCGTCTTCTAATACCAAAGTCCCAACTTGAGGTAATATCGACTGACTGGGCATATACATAGCCCTGAGTCTCACCATTGCTTCCCTGAATTTCTGACCCACTGTCTCCAGGCATTGAAGGAGGATGAATCTTCTCTAGATCAACATCATGATCAATGAGAACCATCTCACACATTCCTGTGTCATCACTGGTCACGTGTGACTGTCGAATATGAGCTAGAATGATAGTTGGATTGTCCAAGAAGGCCATCCTTTCTGTGGGCCAATTTCCTTAAAAGGCTATTTTCTCCTCTTCATATTGTTTCACAGGTTCACCTACCTAGAAACATGATGTACACAGCAATATTTAAGAATGAGGTAGAAAATGAATCATTTTCAAACAAGTTCAATATGGTAAAATGCTACTTGAAAGAAATCAACATATATTCCTGTACCTAGGAGCATAAAAGGATTAAGTCTAAGGTAAAAGGAAATCCTTATAAGCATTAGGGGCTACGGCTCTAGTCAATCTCTAGTCAATGAGCTCTCCATGTTATCGGGGACGGCTTACTCTCTTAAAAATAACAGTAACTCCTTAGGCCACTCAAAGAACACTTAGTACTACTAAAATAATATATTTCCTCTCTTTCTCCCTTCATTACCATCCAGACTTCTCATTACTTTATAAGGTCATGTGCGAACAAGTTGTATTTTCCTCATGATGTAATAAAGCATGAAACTGTACTTCCATTTACATTTACCCTTCCTGTCACATGGTGGTAAAGCATCTGAAACGGCACAAACAAGCTTTCTGAGTTACTAGGTATTTTGCAAAACATACCACCAAAAGTGCTCAATAAATACATTTTCTTTTCTTCTGATTGAAGATAGTATTGTTCTTTTAAAATAAAACTTATTAATCAAACTTGTCTGCTAACAAAATAATTTCTTATTTTAGAAACCTAATTATAAGAACTACTTCCTGAATCCTGTTAAAACTGTAATTATGTTTATTCTGGGAACAACATGGTACCTCCTTCATTAAAGGAGAAAACTCAACAAAGCAAGTATTACAGAATAGTGGTTAGGAACCTACGGCAGAACTGAGTTAAAATCCCGTCCGTATCACTTGCTAGCTAGATCTTGGTCAAAATAACCTTAACCTCTTTGAGCCCCTGTTTTCTTCATTTATAGAATGAGGGCTCCAGGGATGAGAAGATATACAGGAGCTAATGCACGTAAAGTGCATGAAGATAACCTTGCGTTTAACAGCTGCTACTAATATGATTATGATAATAAAAAAATCACATTAATTCATAAAGAAATCCTAAAATATGTCAACAATGCATCCTTCGTTAGTAAATTCATAGCAGATAAATAAGTAGGTGCTTCCTTGGTGGCAAAGGCCTCTGTAGGTCATCTGGGTAACCTCCCTGGCCTTCTAAAATGATTATGAAGTATAAGAAATTTGAAGTTTGGACTGAATATGTTCCTAGGACAGTTCTAGAAGATACTTAATTTAGAAAGACCTATAACAACAGATTTTCTTGTTTTGTTTTGTTTTTTTACAAATGTATCACAATGGGAACTCTGATTAATAAATCATTACAGCTAAATGAGGTCTTAAATTTTTTGTCTAGTAATATTCTATTAACATCACCTAGTGGATATTAAAATAAATATCCTGAGAATGAGGACATTAAACTGAAGAGCATCTCTCATCATATAAATTGTATTAATGTTCATTTTTTTCTTTAAACATATTCACTGAGTATTTACATTACGACTAGTGCAAAGGTGAGTAAGCATTCGAGAATCAGTTTATATTCAACACAGACTGAGTCCATCTCCTAAAACCCCAGGATTCTTTTAACTGTCAAACAGCTGAGATATTTAGTCTCAGAAACATTAGTCATTTTAATACATTTTAGATGTATTAATGAAAGGACAAAATACAGAATTAAAGGAAACATTTAATTTTCACTTGTAAAAAAAGAAATTTCTTATACAACCCTGAAGATACACATAACCTCAGAGTAACATTTATGGGAATGTTTTGTAACAGAATCAAAGCATCTCAGCTTGCCCGAGCTGTGAACACCCTAGTAGCAATCACAATGAGTCTCTTCCCTGCTGAGAGCAGGCGCCTCCTCACCAGCAGAGGGGCAAGCACTTTCCACTCGGTGTTGAACAGTGCTCGCCTGCAAAGACAAGGGCTTCACTGAGAAGCCACACATTCCGTGTGTGTTCTGGCACCAAAAAGTCAAATGGTAAAGAGCAAAACAATGAAAGTATGCTGAAGTACACTCACAGACTTTGTCAGAGAAATGGATGTGCTCCATCATCTCTTACCAACAAAGAGTTAGGAGTTAAGTTTGAAGACACACACCAATCCTGCCCCACCCTTATGCCTACAGCACGGAGGCCCCAGAACACACAACATGTGCAGATAACTTTTCTAGTGATTATACTACCTCATACATAGAGGAACCAGATTCAACCAACAAATACTTAATTCAGTCAGTTCTGATCAGGAACTCCCACAGGACTGCCCTGGGAAACAAGCTTCCCGCATGTGGCATATTCTTGAGAGCTGTGAGTTCCACTAGGACAGGAGCCATCACATCACATCCCTTCTGGTATAAGGCAGGAATTCAATGAATGCTGCTGCCTGACATCCAAGGACTAAATAATTTTGTCATAGAGGTAAGTCTTGTATGTGCATGTCATGTATAAGCTGTGATTATAAAGAAAGTATTGCCTCTTTTTCATTAATATACATACAAGGGTTCCACTTCAAAGTGCCCTTCAAATCTGTCACACTATCAACTTACTCCAACACTGCTTTTCAGAACGAAAAAATTGTGTTTTAAATTACTTTAAGAGCAGCAAATTATCATCTGAAGGTGTATCTGATTTCCAAGACAAAGTCAGACAGAACAGATAAAAAGAAGTTATTTTCTCTGATCAGTTGTGCAAAGATAAAAAGATTTTTTTTAAGCAAATGTTGGCAGGGATTCAGAGAAATGGGTTCTCTCATGCACTGTAACAGGGAACAAAAACTATGATTTTTTTAAGATGGTAATTTGATAATATCTATCAAAACCATATAACATGAATGTTCTTTGGGCAACCCTAATTATAAAATCTACTCTCAGGAGGTAAGTATACAAAAATCTATGTCCCTAGTTTGCTTATAATACTAAAATATCTGCAGGTAACCTTAACGTCCATCAACAGCACATATGCTATGATACAAACATACAACAGGATACTGCATGGTCATTAAAAAAACATGCTAGAGAATGGATAAAACAAACTGGTATAGACATACAACTGATGCTATTTAACCCTTAAAAGGAATTCTGACACAAGCTACAACATGGATGAAGCCTGAGAACATTAAACTAAATGAAATGAGCCAGTCACAAAAGGATAAGTATGAAGTCCCATTTGTAGCCAAAATCACAGGGGCAGAAAGTACACTGGCTGGTGCTGGGGTAGGAGGGGAATTAATGTTTAATAGGCACATTCAGTTTAAGAGATGAAAAGTTGTAAAGAAGGGGCCTTCCTGGTGGCACAAGGGGTTAATGTGCAGCACTATGAAGCAATCAGCAGCCTCTGCAGCACGGGCATGCCCGGCCAGGGAGCTGACCCACATGGCGCAGCAGACCTCCCCCTGTCTCGCCCGCTGCTCCCCTCAGCAATGTATTTCAGTCAGTCCTCTGGTTCTGTTCCCCACTCTATCCCTGGTGAATCCTCTCACCCCCACACACCTATGGCCTGTACCCCAGTTCTTGTATGCATAAGTAATCTTTTTAAAAAGAAGTTGCAAAGGATGGTCGTGGTAGCTGCATGACCATGTGAACAGATTTAATGTCACTGAATGATAAAACTTAAAAAAGATTAAAATGGTAGGTTTTATGTTATATATATTTGCCACAATTTCTAAAATTTTAAATTTAAAAAATACCTAGGAAATGCCAGAGCAGACAAAATTAAACAGTTTTTGTTATTTGTAGAACTTCTCAAAGCTTTTTTTTTTTTAAGATTTATTTATTTATGCATACAAGCACTGGGGTACAGGCCAGAGGTGTGGGGGGGTGATAGGATTCACCACAGACAGAGCAGGGAGCAGAACAGGCAGATCAACTGAAGTACACTGCTGAGGGGA
>JAGFMF010011785.1:2645700-2705432 GCA_019455555.1 Galemys pyrenaicus | reverse complement strand
CCCCTCCCTGGCCGGCAGCAGGGATCGAACTCATGCTGCAGTGGCTGCGGTTTGCTTCGTAGTGCGTTGCTTAACCCACTGCGCCACCAGGGAGGCCCAAACTTCTCAAAGCTTTTAAACTACTAAAGAATATTGTGCATCTCCAAGAGTAGGGAATCTACTGTAGTAATATAGCTCAAATTTATTTGATTTCTAAACATTTTCTCCTCTAGAAACACTAAAACCAATCAATGTATCAGAAAGTTTCACAGGGCATGGCTTGGAAATGCTGCTCTACACTTCACAAGTGCTATCTTGAATGCCCTCCTTACGGACCTTTAAGCTAGCAGATAAATAATCATCTGACTCCAGGAGGTCTGCTCTCCTAAGACATCCTACTTTTCACAAATTCTTTATCTCATTTTTAACTCCAGGTTCCTCAAAGCACAAAGATTTGTTTTACTAAAAGTGGAAGCCATAGGCGCTTCCACAGAGTGGAAAACAATAAACAATATCCCAAAATGACAGTGTCATTTTTAATATACTTGATGGATCATCTCCCTTTATACTTCATTCAACAAACATTAAATTCCTCATATGCTAAGAGCAGCTTCAAGCACAATCAGATGCTATGACGTCACACATCCATGTTTTCATAATGATCACATGACCTGCCTGTGGTAAACTGGAACCTGCCCTAAATGTGAGGAACAAAGTTTTAGTAGATTTTGATTAATATCAAGTCAATAAAAGTATATTTTAAATAATTTTATAAAACATAAACCCTTCAGACTATTTGCAATGGCTTAGAGAGACACATAAGGTAAATAATATTTAAAAAAAGATAAGACAAGTGGTAAGGCGGGAGCAACGCAGGATGAATCAGCCCGTAAGTCTTAATGTATGCCATGAAGAACTTACACTTTTGCTGCAAAATCCCAGAAGCAAAACGTAGCTATCAAAGTCAAAAGTGAGGGGAACTTCAGAGACCACCTACTTGTTGACCAGAAGCCAGAGGAAGGATTTATTCTAAATTTCTAGTTAGGCTTAAGTATAGAGATTTTTGAAAATCTCTAGCATCATGCAATTTCAGCTACAAAGTCAATACCTGAAATTGTATCGTTAATAACCCCACCCTAATCAAGTGAGCCCTCCATATATTTTCTCACCTTCAAGGGCCTGAGATAGGCAGAAACACGACTGAAAATGCTTCATTAGCCAATGGTAAAGAGCACTTTCAAATATTCTGTATAGATACTTCCCTGTGCCAGAAAGGCTTTGAGCCTCCTCACCTGCAATCTGTGAAAACTTCTCTGAATAAGCAACAGCCTGAGGCTTCTCAAAGGTCTGCAAACTCCCAATCAAAAATTACTGCTGCCCCATCAATGTGTCATATAAATGTTGGCATGTTAATTGTGTATTTATAAGATTGTTAATGGTTAGTTAATCTACCTCCCACACTATTATTGTACTTGAAATGATTTAACGTCTGCTGAGGGAGTTAACAACATGTAACAGCAGATGTGAATTCTTTTTTTTTTTTTTAACCTTTTCACACTGTACCCCGACTTCATGCTGTTGGTAGTAAACAAGTAAAAACTTGATCCCCATAAGGGATTCGTTAGGAGTCTTACAGAAGCACTCACATCTACTTGGTACAACAAGGAGTGATCACAGGTTAGAAAAACAAAGGTCTTTTTATTACAAAGTCTTCCATTTATGAACGTCAACAGACCTTGTTTTTACTAAGATTTCAACATTCTTTGATCTAGTTAAAGTTCAGAATTCATATCTCCCTGAATTTGAAAATAATTGAAGTGACCATTAAAATAAAATACACTTTATTGCTTTTAAATCTTTTTCTAACTCTCTCCAATTTAACTCTAAATTAAATCTTCGTTTATTTGTTAGACCAGCAAAAACTGAGCTTTTTTCCCCCTCTCCGCAGGGAATTAAAGTCTCCATGTGAATATGCCTAATTTCATTAAACAGTAAATAGTGAGATTTTAGATCAAGAGAATTTAATTTTTCCTTGCATATTTTTATTTCTATACTTTGACTAAAAGTACTTACTAAACTAAATTAACACAAGAGAAAAGAAATACTTGTATCTTCTTTGGAATAATTTGTGATTCATTCACCAAACACAGTGAGAGAAGATAGGCACTGGGAATAAGGCCAAAAAATAAATATAAAAACTGGTCTGCACCCTCCAGAGGCTTAAAAACTTCAGGAAATGAGCTATATATGTACATATGTAACACTAACATAAAGCAGTACATCCTAGCCACAAAATGAGACACTTAACAATGTTTTCCAAAAGACAAGAAATTTACAGAAGGTTTCAGGAAGGAAGGAGGAAGCCAGAAGGCTAGGCGTTCAGCAGGCTGAAAGTAACAGGAGTATTATTACTATAGGACAAGAAACAGTAACAGATGACATTTACTGATCTCTCAGCATCATCTGTGCTAGTCACTTTTTATGTAACAACACATTTAATCCTTTAACCATCCCAGAAGTTAGGTATTAATACCCTTGTATCTTGTATTGAAAGAAAATTTAAGACTTAAAAGTTAAGTAACTTGTCGAAAGTCACATGGTGGATTTTTAAAAGGCCTCCTGTCAAGAGGTGGAGTCTATTTTCCCATCCTTGAGTCTGGGCTCACACTATGATTTGCTCTGACCAACAGAATGTAATGGAAGTAATGTGGGACATCTGGATCTTAGACTTAGGAGGCCTGCAGCTTCTGCTCTCACCTTCGTTGGGACAAAAGACTGCATGTAGACATGGTCCAAGAATTCCACTCCTAGATATAATATTCAAAGAATGCAAAAATACTAATTCTAGGGGCTATACATACTCCTATGCACACTGCAGCACTGTTTGCAATAGCCAAGGTATGGAAGCAACCAAAGTGCCCAACCAAGGATGAATTGATGAAGATATGGTATATACACATAATGGAGTATTACTCAGTTATTTAAAAAGATGGAGACAAAATGGATGGATCTTGAAGTAACTATGCCAAACAGTGTAAGTCAGACAAACAAATACAAATAATGCTTAATTGAGTCATGTGTGGAATATAACAAACAAAGCAAAGGAACAGACAAAACTAAACCAAAACAATCCCTAGAAATTTGACTTGCAGGACTGAGGTTACCAAAGGGGGAAAACAAGGATGGAGACCAAAGGCAAGAGCAGGCCTAATGGAGTCCAGCAGAAGATTACCAGTGTACCGGTGGTGGGTGTGGTGTGGTGTGGTAACACACATTTGAAGAGGTGTAACATATACCCCAAAAACAAAGTGTTTTAAACCAATTTTATCTCAATAAAAAATAATCTTACTAAAAATTAAAAGAGTGCAGTGAGGCTCACCTGCCCCTATCTTTCCAGGCTCCCCAGGGAGGTCCCCTGAGAGAACCAATCAGACCCCCACCATCCTACCAGGAGACCAGGTTTCTTCTATCAAATGTCTCCTTTGAAAAGAGGGGTCCTGATCTTGATTTTCTTCCCTTGAACACTAACTTCTATCTACAATGTGTCTGACTCTTACCATCTGCCAAGATCCAGGTAAAGGGAACCTGGTAAAGTACAGTGCCTCTCAAACTTCTCCACGAACACACCTGAAGGGTAGAGAATGACCATAAATCAAGGAAGGAGAAAACCTAGGGGCAGTCACTTAAAGCAACATGCTGTAAGAAACTTGTCTTAGAATTTATTTGTATTTTACATTCTATACTATAATATGCCATGTTTATTTTGTGGCTTTCATACCCGTGGCACATACTAGAATTCTCATAACCCCAGGCTGAACAGCTAGGTACAATGGAAAAACACAGATTTTGGTGTCAGATATATCTGATTTTGTGAAGATAAAATGACACATTATCAACAGTACTTTATCAACTCAAGATCTAAATTTTGCTCAATGGATGCTCCCTATGACAAGTCTGAAGAATAAATGTAATTATAATAATCATACCAAAGGATAAAGTTTCAAGAACAAGTTAAACTAAACTCTATTATTATTGAGATGTGAAGAAACAATCAGTGTTTTCAAAGTATCTTAGAAATGTTTATTAGTTACCAATCATGAAACTTAGACAACCTAAACATCCACCACCCCCAAATCCCTAAACCTACTAACATTTCTGGCTATTATAAGAAATCTGCTAGTTTGCTGCAATGTAGCCCTAAATTATTTTTCCTATGGCTGTTGTCTCTAACATAATGGATTTGATTGACACTTACGGCGATAAACAAACTTTTGTATTTTAAGATTTCAGGTAAAGGGGCCTCCCTGGTAGTGCAGCAGGTTGAGTGCTGCACTGTGAAGTTTGCTCCCTGGCCAGGGAGGGGACCAACATGGGGCAGCAGACCTCTCCTGCCTCCCCCGCTGCTCCTATATTTCAGTTAATCTGCCTGTTCTGCTCCCCACTCTGTCTCTGGTGGATCCTCTCACCCCACCACACACACATCTGGCCTGTATCCCATTAATAATCTTTTTTTTTTTTTAAAGTAGTTAGGAGTATTATTCTAAGGTGACATTTGCATTAACACCTGCAGAGGTGACAGAACAAGCTATGTGGACTTCTGAGGGAAGTGTGTCAACAAGCGGGAGGAAGCATAAAAGGCACTATTCAAGGAGCAAGGGGTCCAACAAGTATAGAGGATGATGTCTGGAAAAATGTGGAAAATTGTCAGCCATTCTAAAAACTTTGCTTTTACTCGAAGTAAAATGGGAAGTCACGGGAAAATGGTGAATTGAGAGGTGATGTGATCTAACTCACACTGTAAAAGGATCTCTCTGTCTGCTATGTTAAGGACTGACTGAATTAATGAGTAAACAAAAAAAACTAGTCACATTTAAAAAAAATAACAATCTGCTTGGGTCTCCCTGGTAGCGCAAGGGGTTGAGTGGCACACTGTGGGGCTTCTGCAGCCACTGCAGTGCAGTTCAATCCGCGGCCAGGGAGGGGACCCATATGGCACAACAGACCTCTCCTGCCTCCCAGCTTCTCCCCTCAACAGTGTACTTCAGCTGATCTGCCTGTTCTGCACCCTGCTCTGTCTCTGATGAATCCTCTCACACATACCCACATCCCCACCCCCGCCACTGGCCTGTTCACCCCAGCTCTTGTATGCATAAATAAAATCTTTTAAAAAATAATAATAATCTGCTTCTGATGGTTTTCTCTTCTAAACTCTAAGCTCTTTCTTTGCTATATACCAGGAGTGAAATGTACAAATTAACTGACAAAACAAGCAAAATCAAATGTATACTAAGAAACAGGTACTAGGGTATTGCTTTGGGCAAACAGAAAAAAAAAGTAACACAGAAGTTAACAGCATTGGCTTGGGGGGGCCATAGGAATCCAGGGTGAAACTGTAAATCTTAAACCTTAACTTCAATTAAACCTTAAATTTAAAAAAAGTAAAAATAAAAAATAATAAACTCTAAGCTCTGTAAGGACACTAACTTCTTTTATTCCTCACCATGCTCTCAACTTCTAGTATAATATGAATGGTATCCAGTAAGAATTCAGTGTGAAATAATAGAAAAACAAATGACTTTCTTGTTCTCAAAAAGCTATACCAGGCTTTCCCACAAAAAGGCCCCTTTTCCATGGTGCTAGCTCAGTAGTCTAAGATTTATTTTCCTTTTATTGTGTCCTTGATATCTGAATTTTGTTTAAACAACTTAGAGAACACCCACCACCCCTCTTTAACCATCACGGCATGGATCAAACACGAGGATGTGGGCAGCAGAGCTGGCTTCATTCTGCCTTTAATAGTTTATATCTAGGGTGTGTTTCGCAAAATACAATTTATGTAGAATAATCAGTTCTCTGGACTCCAGAAGGGTGCCAATTTATTTAGCAAGTACTACTGTCACTTGCAAAACTGTGAAGTAGATTTATTGTTATTTATGTTCTACAAATCAGTAAATTTAGGCACAGACTTGCTCAAGGCCACGTATCTAGTAAAAAGTGGAGCCAGGATAAAACCTAGACAACCTGGAACCAGAATCCCTGCTCCAAACAACTATAATAAGCTACTTCTTATTTCCAATTTAAGTCTACTGTTCTTATCCTCTCCTCTCACTGGTCTAGATATCTGTATCAACAGACTTACCTTCTCATCCATCAAGCACGAATACCTACTACAAACTAGGAGTTAGAAGTATAAGCTGTAAGTCATAGTCCCTATCCCCAAGAGGCCTACAATTAAGCAGGAGAGAGAAGTACGCAAATGGTCACAACAGAGAATGAGAGCAATGTTAGAGGACTGTCTAACAAAATACTATGGAAACAGAAAGGAAAACAAGCTAAATAAAACTAGATACTAAGGCTTCTTAGAAAACAGCTTCTGAGAGATAACTAAACTCAAGATAATGTAAGTGATCACTTCCAACTTAGTAATCTCAAAATGGGGACTGGGTGGTGGGACAGGTGGCAGGGAGAGCAGTTAATCTATAGTACTATCTCCTTGATCAAAAATGTTTCAAATAAAATTTGCTCCAGATGTCCTATAGACTGGAGGTTAATACCAGACTACATATTGTCACTGCAGGAGCAGAGAGAGGATAACTAATCTCTGGAGTGGACTAAAGGGCATCATATCCTCCTGGGGATAGGGACTATGACTTAAATCTTATATTTCTAACTCCCAGTATGTAGTAGGGAGGTTGGGGAAAGGAAGGTAGGAGACTCCAAGGGGTAAACAATCAACTGGACTGCATGTGTTCAAATGTGGACTCAGTCATTCACTGTGAGACCCATGGAAAGTAATAATTTTGTCAATCATCTGCAAATGGGAATAACTCTGATGCCTACCTCAAAGGATTGTTATGAGGATGGACTATATTATATATGTATAACATCTTTTCACCTGTGGTAAAGCACGGTAGAAATGTTTACTATTCTTGTTATTATTCCCTGGTCTAAGATGAATCTGCAAAGGTGAGAAAGTTGGAAGAAAGGTCAAAGAGACACAAACTTGTCTTTTCCAAGTACAAGAGACAGCATGAGACAAGTCACAAAAGCAAGAAACAGTAGACAATATATTTAGTACTAAAACAAAATAGGGCTCAAAGCTGCTGATTAGATTAGCATTTCAGAAAGATAGTCCTGACAGTTGTACAGGAGATTAATCTGATGGACAAGACTAGATATAAAGCTGTGACTACAGCTCAGGGGAAAGAAGATGAAATTTGAAGCCAGGAAAGACAGGTCTACAGATTTAAGAAATAGTTAAATATTTAGGAAATAGTACTTGAAGAAGTTGTGGATTGAATGGATGTGGAGGGCTGAGGAAAAGGGTAAAACGTATGACCTAAAAAATAATGATGTAAAATATATACAAATAAATAAAATGTATTAATTGCAGAAGAGCTCTGACAAATGAAACTATGAACTCAACGGTAGGAGCAGTTTTAACAGGGAGGGAGAGGGGAAGTGAGGAATCATGTCTCAGACACATGAGCTTGAGATGTCTATGGATTACTAAGAGATCCATCATGACTCAAACCTGATAGCCCAGGAGCTAGATCTGAGCAAATCTGGGAGATATCAGCACACAAATGACAGACGATCCAACTGTGAATGAGCTTACCCAAGGAGAATATGTAAGGAAAGAACAGAAACTAAGAGACAAAACCTGACAGTTAAAGGATGGGCCAAGGAAAAGAAAGCCCAGAAGTTATGAAAAACATTAAGTCTTTACCTAGCTTCTAAAGTTAGGATCCATGCTGTGGAGATTCATTAATTACTCAACAGTTTCTTCACTGACTTGTCCCTCTTCCCCCATTTCCTACTGAAAAGTCCCAACGCATAGACTGTAAAATCCCTGAGTAGGACTAGGAATTTTTCTTGGTTTCCTGGTCCTAACATCCAATATAAGGTTTGGTACAATGAATTTGGTTGAACAGAGAAACATGGAGGTTTTCCTATTTATCAAGACAAAGGCTTCATGGAACTTCCTAGAGTTCAGGGTGGTCTTGAACCCAATCAGAGCAACATAGTGCCTGAAGAAAGCAGAAGGGGGCCAGGCTTTATAATACATACTGCTGGTGTAACATGGAGCAGCAGCTTTTGGTAAGTTTGGCAGTTCCTCAAAATGTTAAAGTTACCGTATGACCCAGCAACCCACTCTAAGCCCAACACACATGTAAATACACATTCACAACAAAACCTGTACAGGAATGCTCACAGCAGTATTCATAATAGAGCCACCGAATAGAAAGCTACATCAATTGATGAGTGGATAAGCAAAATGTGATACTGTCATGCAACAGAATATTATTTAGCAATAAAAAGGAAATTATGATACAAGTCACAATACAGATGAACCTTGAAAACATTATGCTAAGTAAAAAACATCAGACACAAACACGAAAGACCACGTATTGTGTTTCCATTTATGTGAAAGGGTCAGAATGGGCAAATTCATAGAGACAGAAAGTAGATTAATGAGGGAGAAATGAGAAGTGACTGATAACAGATATGGAGTTCCTCTCGGGATGACAGACAGTCTGGAATTAGAGCAGTTAGTTACACAACTTTATGAATATAATAAAACCATTAAGTTGTACACTTTAATAGGGTGAGTTTTATGGTTATGAATTATATTTCAATTTTTGTAAAAATTGGGGCTAGGAATCATAAGCTAGAATCCGTGCGGAACCCAAGATTTACTCCAGCTCAAGTAATCCTCACACAGGGATACCAACACCTGGCAACAGTAAACATAAAATGTTTTAAACGACTCACAACACAAATTAACTGCATCAAAGAGATGTGAAATACTTCCTACAAAAGGGAAAGTACCCAAGTCTTTTCCCTGGGGAAACAAGAAAACTTCATTTATGTTAATGACCCTGTGTGGAAGTAGCTAACCTGTGTCTAGGAGGGAAATTAAATACTAGAGCTGGAAAGTCCACAAAACTTCAGGTCACTGAAGCAAACTCGTGCTAGAGCAGCTTCTCCTACCCAAGCAGCAGATGATGCTTTAAACCACACCAGAGCTGGGTATCAGAAGCCACAGAGTTAACACAATACCTCTTCTCAATAGACCACTGAGCTACCAATACTTGGGGAGTAATTCACCCCTTCACTTTGGAACAAAAAAAGCAAGGGGATAAAACAAGTAAAGTTGCACAGACTGAACAGAAAACACGAAGGCTGTGGAGAGTTTGGCTATGTTCCCAATTTCACCACTCAATGACTGAGGATACTGGGAAAGTCATAATTTCTCTGGGACTCAGAAAGACATTACTACTAACTCATAAAGTTTCTGTCCCAACGTAACGTCCAAAAGGAACACTTGAATATTAGTATTCTTCCTAATTTACCTGGAAGAAATTAGTTGCTAGTCCTGTACTCTCGGGAGTATTGGACATTAAGACTTGTGGACCTCTTCTCTAGGAGGTATTCCAACATGTATTTCCATACCTAAAATTTGAAAGCCAAGTAGTGATCATGAGGCAGAGTACACAGATCTCAAACTAGTAACACTATACACCCAAAATTTACACAGTGCTATAAAACCAGTGTTACCTCAATAAAAATTTATTGATGAATAAAATTATGGTTTTATGGAATTCATGATAAATGAAAATTAGAAAACAAGTAGAAAGTTCAAATTTGAATCTCTGGCTCCTTTTTTTCCTATGAAGTCTATGGCCACTTAATTACCAATTCTGTGCTTCCTCTTCTCTCTCCAGATTTCCTTTTTCTTCTTCATCTCTATAACCTAATCCAAGCCACCATCTATTACCTAGGCTATAGCAATTGTTTCCTAGCTTGTCTTAAAATCCTTCAATGACTTCCCAAACTCCTTACTATAACTTTGCCTAACTCTGCAGTTCCATCCTCACTTAACCTCGTTCTACTACAGTCATATCCAATTTCTGCTTTCTTCAAGCCTCTAAGCATATACTCCTTATGCCTAGAACAGTTTTTTTTGTTCTTTCACCTGACTTAGATATCGCTTTCTCCTTCACCTTTCAGACCCCTATTTAGATATCACCTGCACCAGGAAGGTTTGACCTTATCAAGTCCAGAATAGGTACTCTTCCATACCCTCGTTACTGTAACACTTCTCAAAACAAGTACTGCTTCTCTACCTCTGCTGTACATTCCATTACTAGACTGCAAGTCCCATGACAGCAGTGTCTGTGTGCGTACTTGTCATGGTTCAATGTACTGGCTGAATAAATGATTACAGTTAAGCAAAAAACTGAATGGAAAATGGTGCATGTAATATTTTCTTCATATAAAAATGTTTAATTTTAAAGAAAATTAGATTTAAACAAGTGAAATTTTAACTGTAGAGGAAAAGGACTGACACACACATGCACTTTCTATAACTTTGGCAGGTATAATATTTAATACTAAACGTAATCAAAAGGCACTAACCTGCTACTTCAGTGGGAATGGTGTTCCTAACGCTGCTTTAAAACTCCTAATCTCCTTAGTTGAAAAAAGCACATATGATGCAAATTACAAACATTACAGTCAAATCACACACTGGAGTGAAAGTGATGGAAATTGCTTCACCCCCTCAACCCCCCAAAAACAATGTCAGACACACTTGATAGAAATGCCACTTACTCCAAATAGCTCACCAAGTAAAGGTTACTGCGAAATACTTCAAATTCCATAAGCACTTGGGACAGCAAAATCTGAGAAGAGAATGTTCCAAGCCCAGTCTATTGGACAAAAGGTACAAATGAAATAACCCTGACACATGCTGACTATCTAAGGAAGTCTAAAACACTGAGGACTGAATGCATTTGTTCTGAAGTCATCAACAAAGCATCAGGTTTTTTTTATTTTTTTTTTAAATCTATTTTTTTTAAAGACTTCTTTTTTTTTTTTTTTAAGATTTATTTATTTATGCATACAAGAGCTGGGGTACAGGCCAGAGGTGTCGGGGGGTGAGAGGAGTCACCACAGACAGCGGGAGCAGAACAGGCAGATCAATGGAAGTTCACCGCTGAGGGGAGCAGCGGGCACAGCAGGAGAGGTCTGCCGAGCCATGTGGGTCCCGCCCTGGCTGGCAGCAGGGATCGAACTTGTGCTGCAGTGGCTGTGGTCTGCCTCATAGTGTGTTGCCTAACCCACTGCGCCACCAGGGAGGCCCGCATCAGGTTTTTTTTAAAGAAGTTCACAATACTTAACATTTTT
The DNA here is from genome assembly GCA_019455555.1 of Galemys pyrenaicus. NCBI lineage: Eukaryota > Metazoa > Chordata > Mammalia > Eulipotyphla > Talpidae > Galemys > Galemys pyrenaicus. The sequence goes on along the minus strand of JAGFMF010011785.1, from coordinate 2,694,260 downwards.
ATAACTGATAGTTATTATTAAAGAGAACTAAATGTGTTTTTTTTGTAGGATACATAACCTAAACTTAGTTTTGTATTTGTTTTATATCAACAATTTGCATTCTTATCATGTGTTTGTGGCCTATGCTAGTAGAAATACAAGTTATATCAACTTGAAATTTTTATTATCATTTTGGGGATGTGACCACCCTTTTAATATTTTAACTCAGCAACTTTAATCCAGTGATCAAAGCTCATTAGTTTGTAAACAAACTGTTTCTCAGGTAAACTGAATTGCCCCATATCAGGATCTTAAGCAAATAAATAAGTACAAAAAAGGCAGCGATTATAAATTAGGGCAGACAAATCTGTATCTAGCCCCATGCCGGTAAAGAGCATTCTATCAATATAGTGAAATGCTAATCTCCTAATTAACAACCTAATTAGGTAATTATGGCTTTGCAGAGGGATGCCGAAATGAAATATGACAACATGGTCACCTCTTTATATGGCACCTGTGGGCCTTTTCAGCTGTCATTGCGAAGAGTGCAATATCAATTTGAACAGATGACAAAGTGCTGTCATTTTTCATTCTGATAATATACAGAATGCTTTGGACAGAAGCAGTTTACAAAAAGAAACATCTTGCCTGGTATTTTCCTAATTTAAATAAGCTCAAACACTTCATTAAGTTTTTTGCATGCTTTTTTATATTGTATGTGGAATTACCATACACATTTAAAAAGAAAAACCCTAACTAGCCATCATACTTAACTGTGCATGCTGAAACTATTACAATTTCAATTATAAAGTATATGATAATTAGAAAAAAGTAAAAGGCACCAATTCATCATGACATTTTAATATTCATACTTTTTGAATACTGTTAACAGAAAAATTTAAAGCCAAATAAACTTTGATCTTTAATTTTTTCACAAAAAAGTGAGAGAAATTTATAAGTCTCCACAGCAATAAAGCAATTCCCAGTATATAAGCATTCAACTCAAAAATATCTCTACATACCAAAGTCAGCCCCAAAGAGATAGAAGTGTGCTCTCTCTGCAGGACAGAGCCTGTCACCAGGCAATTCACCATCCCACTGGCCACTGAAGAAGATGGCAGCACCGGAACAATGATGCCGCCAATAGCAATGACTCTTCCTCCCTGACATGTCTTGAATAGGGTTTTTGTGAGGAGAGAAAGGCTAGCATGGGGCCCCCAACATCATTTATGGTAAGATACATGAAGCCATATTCTAAAAGTAAAACAGCTGAGGCGAAAACACATCCATTTATAACTTATCACTAACATCAGTGAAAACTTTACGGGTCAAAAGGATGTTCACTGGCTTTACGCACATTTCTTAATACCAGGTTTAAATTTAATTTTAATACAAAATAATTTGTTAAGGGCCTCTCTGGGGGTGCAAGAGGTTAAGTACTGCACTATGAAGCATCCACAGCCACTGCAGCACAAGTTCGATGTCCGGCTAGGGAAGTGACCCACATGGTGCAGCAGACTTCTCCTGCCTCGCCCACTGCTCTCCTCAGCAATGTACTTCAGTCAATCTGCCTGTTCTGTTCCCCACTCTGTCTCTGGTGAATCCTCTCACCCCACAAACACACACATACCTCTGGCCTGTACCCAGTTCTTGTATGCATAAATAAATCTTTAAAATAATTTGTTATCAGAGAATATTCTGGAAAACAAAACAGCAGAGACCTATAATTTCACCACCTATTTCTTAATTTCCTTGCATGTTTGACATATTACAATCATATTTTCATTTTATATCCTTTTTCCTTCTTATTATATAATGAGCATATTAATATCACCAAAATTCTTCTAAAACATCTAAAATGACTACACAATATTCCCATCTACTGCTTTTCTATAACTTGTTCAAGTTCTTTATTGAATACTAATGTTTTTAATTTTTGTTAATATATGTACTGCCAGAGTGAGCTGCCTTTATTTTTTTTAAGATTTATTTATTTATGCCTACAAGAGCTGGGGTACAGGCCAGAGTCCAGGGAGGTGAGAGGATTCACCAGAGACAGTGAGGAGCAGAACAGGCAGACTGACTGAAACACACTGCTGAGGGGAGCAGTGGGGAAGGCAGGAAAGGTCTGCTACATCATGTGGGTCCCCTCCCTAGCAGGCAGCAGGGATTGAACTTGTGCTGCGGTGGCTGCGGTTTGCTTCATAGTGCATTGCTTAACCCACTGCGCCATCAGGGAGGCCCCAGAGTGAGCTTCTTTGAACATGAATACTTTTGTTCCTCTCTGACTGAAAGTAATTCATAAAGCAAACCTGAAATTAAGATAATTGCAGACATGGGAATGAGTCTCATTCCTTTACAACCACTCCACAGAATCACTGCTTGCTACATTATACGTTCTGAAAAGCTTGCTCAGCATCATGGCATTAGTTGTTCACAGAAACTGCTTCACTTAATCCTCATAGTACTGTACAGGACCAACTATTTTACAGGCTGTTCAGGTCACAGTTAATAACTATTGAGCCGGTATTCAAATCCAGGCAGGTTGGGCCTCCCTGGTGACGCAGTGGGTTAGGCAACGCACTATGAAGCAAACCGCAGCCACTGCAGCATGAGTTTGATCCCTGCTGCCAGCCAGGGAGGGGACCCACATGGCACAGGCAGACCTCTCCTGCTGTGCCCGCTGCTCCCCTCAGCAGTGTACTTCCGTTGATCTGCCTGTTCTGCTCCCTGCTCTCTGTGGTGAATCCTCTCACCGTCCCCACACACACACCTCTGGCCTGTACCCCAGTACTTGTATGCATAAATAAATAAATCTTTAAAAAAAAAACAACAACAACAAATCCAGGCAGGTGTGACTCTAAAGCCCACCTCACATTTCTTCAAGATTGAAACCTGCAAGTCAGTTCTTCACTCAATTCTGTCTTGTTAGTAGTCTCCTTGATGTCAGCAACAAAAGTTCAGATTAAACATTTACTTTGTTTAAAAACAAAGATTCCTTCAAACAATTTTCTACCAGTTATGCTGCTGAAACAATATTTACTTATAATACAGTACTTTAAAATGTGTTCATAGGGAATAAAAAATGGTTTTTTTTTTGGTAAGTCATATTATCAGTTCATTCTATCTGTATCAATAATAAAGCATATTCATAAGACATAAATACTACATCATCCACTTAGAGATAAATACAACTTGATCAAGTTATTTCACAATTACCAACATGTAATTTTAACAGTCATTCTAATGTCATCTACCTGTTTCTGGAGTTTTAGTTGTTTTTTTAAGTGGCCTCTACCATTTTTCTCACTTTTAGTTACTGAAAATGGTTTTCTTCTCTGGGTCCAAATTTTGTGTTTCCTATATTAAATCTATTTCCCCAATATATCTAGACTGCCACCAACTACAGTTAATAAATTTTGAATGACTGCTCAGGATTTATTTTCTTCGTATTTATATCCTATGTTATTTCCTTATACGATAGAATATGAATCTAAACAAGAATCTAGAAGACCAATATTTCTTCAATTCTCATCTTGTGGAAGCTGTTTTTAAAATAAATTAAATTCTTGAGCTTCGACTCCGTATTTCTCTCACTGTGTTGGTGTCTCTCTGTGCCCCCCTTTCAGTACCAAGTAGAATCAACAAAAGCACTGTATGCATTTTGGGGAGTGCCCGGACTGGCAAGGTCCTTTCCCAGAAGAAGTAATGAACAAAGAACAGAGGCAAGCTGAGCAATAGCTCCCTATCTGCCATCAAGAGAGGAGGAGGGGCATTTTAGATTTCAACCATTCTCCGCTGGGGACTGCCAGTAATCAGTTGTGTGACTTTAAGCATGTCAATTAGAATCAGATAGCTTGGCAGGCTGCAAAGACCTCAGCAAGACTAGAATTGAGCTCCTCATTATCATCCAAATGAGTAAAAAAGATATAAGGATTTTTAAGTGACTTGACCAAAATCAAAAGGCGGATAGTGGCATAGCTGTATTCAGAATTCAAGTCCCTCTCAATCCACTGTGCTTTCCACTAAACTGTAATTTCACTGGATGCCAATTTCCTCACCTCAAGAGGTTATGATTATCATAACCCTCCTGATCACTTCATGGCGTTCAGAGAGGACCAAGAGACAAGAGATCTGATAGCATTTAAAGGGCTAAGAACACAGATCTAAAGTATTATGAAGTCATTTCCTCACTCAAACCCCATTCCTCCTGAAATTTAGCCTGATTTTATAATAAAATCATTCACCCTGCCACTTCCCCAAAGATTCTAGTATAAGTCAATTACAATAGCCCCTCCTTACTTTGGCAATTTACAGTAGACATCTGTTCAATAATCACAACATGTGTAGAACCTTCTGCTTTAAAGAGTGGGTACCAAAATTTTGACCAGGTAGATCAGAGTTCACACAAATTGTGAACCTACACTTGACTGTACAAAGCCTATTAACTGTTTTGGACTACACAAAAATTTCTTAATGGCAAATTTTTAGACTAAATACTTTAAAACCTATATATCCATATATATATGCCTATATATATATGGGTATATATATCTCCAGCATTTATTTAAAAAAATCAAAAGATAGAGGGTACAAGGCCCACTTTCTCTCATAACAACAAGCAGCTGGAGCTAAGCAGTGACTGCTGCATTTATACAGCCATATGCCCTCCAGTCCACCAAGGTCTGTTCCACTCTTTAGTTACATCATAAGCATCTGAATTGGAAACTGCTACGGTAGAGGCTCAAAAGAGAAATGACTTAATAAATATCTGCTTACCCTTTTCTTGTTTATGATTTTTTTTTCTGCATTATCATTCACTACCTATGTCATTCTTGGGTAACACACTTAACCACTAAAACTTGGACCACTCAGGTGTGGTGGTAATACCGCCTCTCACACAGAATTATGAAGATTAAAGAAAATAAAGTATACAAAAACATTTAACAGTGACAAAAATACACTGGCTCATTTAAAATTTAACACAGCATAATGTTCGTACTTCTGAGTCAAAACTTCTAATTCATAGAAAACAAGGCCAAGGCACTTCCCATAGGAGGGGAGGAAGAAGGAATGTAATATGAAGAATTTGTTCTTACATAACTTGTTGTCTATATTGTTGTGTCCTTACATCAGAATAACACATTTCCAGCAAATTCCCTTAGCTGCAGTATATGTAAATTCACTAAACTACAAATCTCTAAAGTCTTCAGTTCTGAGTCAACAAGTAAAACAAGCCTCTCAATACATTTTATAATTGGGTAGTGAACTAACCCCTTGAGAGAAGGAACCACACATTACCCCCCTGCCCAGCACAGTAACAGGCACACTGAAGTTATAGCTCAAGGGCACTTCTCTGAAACCCCTCCAGAGTCCAAATACAAGTGGCAAAGCAGCAGCTACTAGTCCAGCAAATAATCCCCTCTACTCACAGCTCCAGCAGCTGCATAAACTCAAAAGGATTTCTTTACCTTCTCTGTGCTCTAGTTTCCTCATCTGCAAAATCTGGTGCTATGAATCTTCCCATTTAGGAATGGGATTATGCACTTAGCACAATGCTAGTATGTGGTTAAATGCGAGTTACCTACCATCATCAGTGTTCCTTCCCTGGTACTTGGCTCCGGGGCATGCTGTCTGTACCTGCTGTACTTTGCTATAGTTCACCTGCACACAATGTACATCAACCCTACTGGAAACTCTACAAATTCAGAACAGGGACTTGATTTCATTTCTCTCTGCATCTCCGGGGTCTAACATTTTGTCTGGCAATACAAAATGGATCCCAGACAGTGTTTATTAGTTGGGAAAGTTTTGAGCAGAAAATGGAATTTACCTCTCTTGCTTGGCGTCCAAGCTCTCACTGGCTCTGACCCCAAGTAACCCTCTTCTTTACCTCCCAGTATCCCCATTAAAAAACGCAATGCATGATGTATTCAGGTTGTCTACTCACACTCTAAAGCCATACCATAGGCACTGGCCTTTGTGTCACACGGCTGTCATCCTGACGGATATCACCATGTTTCAGGCCCTTTCAAGAAGTCAGTATTAGCCCCCTATTCTAACTTCCACTTGAGAAAAACAATGCTTAGAGTTAAGAAATCATATACCTAATAAGAGGAGGGGTCAGGAATTGAATCCAGACTCCATGGTTATTCTCTACAGTATCTAGCATTCTCATCTTCAAATATGAGGTGATCCATCCTAATACCTCCTTGCCTTGGAAGATCAGGGTCTTCTCTATATTTAAAAGACTTTCTCTACCATTCAATTTTTTTCTTTTGTACAGTTGTTTCAATATGTAATACTTGCATATAGAGAGCTATGTAGTATGAGAAAGAATGCAAGGCACATAATTCAAGCACAAATTTAGGCGTCAGACAGATCTGGGTTTGAATTCTGGCTGTCTCCTATCAGTTGTGTAATTTATCCTGAGTCTTCCTAATTTGTAAAGTGAGGTTAAACAAGAGGAATATATAAATAATACCCACTACAGGGCCTCCCTGGTGGCAAGAGGGTGAAGTCTCAACACTATGAAGCTATCAGCAGCCACTTCCCACAAGTTGATCCCTGGTACAGACCTCTCCATATCCCCTCAGCAGTGTATTTCAGTAGGTTTACCTATTCTGCTCCCTTTCTGTCTCTGATGAATCCTCTCACCCCACACCTCAGGCCTACACCCCAGCTCTTATATGCATAAATATTTTTTAAAAATACTAATAAGACCCACTACACAGCAAACAATGTTCAGTTAACCCTATATTATTAAGCATATACCATGGCACACACCCTCCTTCTGTGCTACCCCCATATCACAAAAGTAACTCTCACACAGTATACTTATCATTCTCTTTTGGAATTATTAATCTCCTTATCTCATTAAGTTGAACTCCCTACAGACAAAGAGTAGTCTTATTATCTCTACACTGTTTAGCATGATACCTGGTATATAGCCACACTCAGTAGATATTTGCTAGATGCAATAACCAGATATAATGATGAACATTTATAAAATCCCAGAAAAAAACTCAAGAAATCATTTCCAGATGGAGTTGTCCCCAATTGATTGCCAGAAGCTAACCTCAGCTGAGCTTCATGGGGAAGATGGGTAACATACCACTAAGAAACAGAAAAGGAAAAACCTTCTAAGTGGGGAGAAAACCTTACAATGGACACAGAAAAAAATACAGGTGATTTGAGATTCTGTTATCTAGAGTAATGGATCAGGGTGGAGTAGCTAAGGAAGCAGGCTTTTTCCAACACAGCTGGAAAGGTAAAGATGAGCCAGATCAGGACACTAAAACAATATGAATGCAATCTGGCACACTCGGGCATTGAAGTTATGAGTGCAAACTGAACGGGAAAGAGGTCATCTGAATGTTTTATAGGCCCCAGCAAGCTTGCAAATTTGTAAACTGAGAAAGACGAAAACAATTATCAATGCTTCATCCAGCACTTCATCCAAATACTCTTTTGCTGTTTACTGAGCCCTACTGTGGAATCAGAATATGATGTATAAAAAGCACGGTGCCGCTTATTTCTGCTCTAGTGAGTTTAATTGGGAACCCAAACCCCTTTGCTTATCAAAAACAGGCCGAGAATGTTAACTTTGTTTTAAATCGATATGTGTAAACACCTGTCTCCATTTGACTGTTCACACTTAGAGAAGTTTTGAAACTCGCTGGTTTGGGTTTATGACATGCTTTTGCACAGTGCCATAACTGTGCTAGGCTTCAAAAATTACTTGTATTCATTCAGAATGAAATTTTAACCAAATTCTGAGCCAACTTTAGTGTCTCTGGTTAAAGTAATATTCTTAAATTGCAGTCATTCATTTCTCAGTCTTAAACAGATCTAGAAGACTCGTCACTCCCATAAACAAAAAGCTGAATCAAAGTTCCAGCAACACTCCAGCTAGGGAAAAAAAAACAAAAAACGAGGCTGTTTAGAAGACAAATGGTGCTAGGAAAGAGGGACCACAGAGGCAATGCTTTAAACACTTGATTTTCATATTATTAGAATTAGGACACCAAGATGTTGTCGAGTGCAGGGGGAAGAGACGGCGGGAGCCAACACTAAACACCAGTACCCTCCCCCACCAACACTGTCAGGTCCACAAGCTTCTCCTTCCCCAAATCACACATCCAGCTGTCAGGCTCACAGCTGCTTCCAGTTCTTGCTACGGCCAGGAAACGGATGCTCACAGGCGACCCAGAGCACGGGCCTGACGCGCTGTCTGCAGGGCAGCGCCGAGAGCAGAGGAGTGAGGGGAGCCGCTAGGCTCCACGGGTGTGCTGGCGAGAGGGTACTAGTGGCTGGGGCAACCTTTACCTGAAGCTGCTGCCACACTACGGGCCGGGTCGGCCCCGGGACACGTTCCTGAGAAGAGGGCCCGGTTGCCCGCGCCTCCCGGCCCCTAACCCCAAACTCCGCACTCTCGGATTCCTCCGGGACTGGCGCTCCTCCCGGCTGGCTCAGCTACCGCTCTCCAGGCTCGCCCTCATATCCCCGCCGCTCGCCGCCGCCCGCCGGCCAAGCAGCAGCCCGGTAGCCCCGAGTCGCGCCGCGACCCGGAACCACACCCGGCGCACCGGAAGTCCCTAACCTGGAAGAAGCCGCCAGCTGGGGACATAGTGCGCAAGCCCCGTAGCCGAGAGCGGGGAGCCAAGCCCACCCAAGGGGGCGGGGCCAACAGGAGGCCGGCGCATGCGCGCCACTTCCCTGACGCGGGGTGAGGTCTAGGTCACAGATGAGCCGGAAACCTGGAGTCTCGGCCAAGCTTACCGGGGCTGAAGTCTATATTTGCGTTTTCCTTTGAATCCCCTCTCTTCTTCCCTCTTCCACGAAGAAATGATCCTCAGTTCATCCAGAAATAAGTAATGAGACAGCCTAGTCGCTGAGTAAAAATGACCTGGGTTCCAAGGCCAGCTTGACTTGCAGTGAGTCCCAGGACGCGGCACTTGCACCTCCCGTCTTCGGTTTTCCATCCACACAGTATTTCCGATTTTAGAGCATCGCTGTAAGAATCGAGTGGGATGATACTTGAATAACATGCAGCACAGTGCCAACACATAATAAACCCTTAGTAAAAAATGCTGTTACTCTTATTTGTAAAATGGAGACAATAACTGCCTTTCTCAAGAATTGCGGAGTACTGCAAAGGAGTTTCCCTATGATGTAAGAGGACTAGCCCGGAACACGAGCTCAGGGTTTGTGGTCTCTTGTGACAATCAGTAGAGGACACAACTGTGAAAGGAGAAGAACGTTGAGATAGGGCTCCTACCTCAGAGTCCAGGAACTCTCTGTAAATGCACCCTATCAAAAGAAAAAATAGGGCTGAATCTCAGCTCTGAGGAATCTTTACCCAATAATAAAGTAACCAACAAATACACCATGGACCCACGCCCCTGGATTCAAATATATTGTTGATATCAACTCAGACAAGGAAAATGCACCTTAACACCTGAATATGCTCCTACTCGCCCACAGTCACACACAGTTCCATGGAAGGCCTGTTGGAGGCGCTCTCCCAGAGGTGTGATCAAGTTTGAATGTTTCATCTTTTCATCTTCTGATCAGGTTATCTATCCCATCCCACATTTTAAAAAAAATATATTTTATTTATTTATGCATACAAGAGCTGGGGTATGGACAAGAGGTGTTGGGAGAGGTAAGAGGATTCACCACAGACAGAGTGGGGAGCAGAACAGATGCATCTATTGAAATACACTGCTGAGAGGAGCAGTGGGTGAGGCAGGAGAGATCTGCTGTGCCATGTGAGTCCCGTCCCTGGCTGGGGATGGAACTGTGCAGGAGTTCCACAGTGCAGTGCTCAACCACCTGCACCACCAGGGAGGCCCCCATCCCACATATTACCCTTCGTTTTCACATCTCTCTTGAGCTCCAACCTGACTTCAAGCTTTCTCTCCAAGCTGCCACTCTAGATTTCCTTAAAATGAAGGCAATGGGGGTTAAATGAGTTGATAAAACAAAGTGTAAGGTAAACGAAGATTATCAGGTTTTTCTACTTTTCTGCCATTAGTGTCAATGATTAAACACCCGTGGTCCTACACGCATGCCCAATGGCAGGCACCTGAAGTAGGGTGTGGGCATGCGTAGGTGGGCATCTGGGCTGAGACACCGGCCATATAAGGGTGGCGTCACAGGGACGCCAGGAGCAGAATAAGCGGGAGAGCAGAGGAAGAACAGAAGCAGCCCAGAGAGTTAAGATTTGCCTCTGTAGGGTCAGAATTATCAGGTATTTCCACCATCCCACCACTGATGATGGACACCTGCGGTGCTGCCAGCATTCCAGGGTGGGCATGTGCAAGTGGGCGCACCTGAGTTGGGACACGGGCTTAAATGGGTGGCGTCATGAGGATGCCAGAACTGCGAGGACCAGACTGACCAACAGGACCGACAGTACTGAGGAGCAGCAGCAGCAGCAGCAGCAGCAGAGAGAGAAGAAAGCAGCTGAGAGGGTGAGATATGCTGGGGGCTGGGAGGCCTGCCAGCCTCCCGGCCCCCCGGCACCCCTGCCTGCCATGTACCTGGCCACCTCTACTAAATAAAGCATGAAGAGCCACCGAGGGCTCCGAGACTCCTTCCTTGACCCGTCTGCCCAGAACCATCCCGAACCTTGCTCCTGTGTGCCCTATCCTGCTGCTACAGCTTGTCAGCCTCCTGGTTCCCCAGTCCCACCCCCGCCTGCCGTGTACCCAGTTGCCTATGATCCAGAAAGATCAATAAAAGCCTGGAAAAGCTACCAAGAGCTCCAGGATTCCTCCTTTACCCATCTGCTGGAATCATGGAGAACCTGCCCTGTGTCCTCCTGCCCCTACAAGAAGTTATAAAGAATACAGTCTGCTATTGACATAAAAGGCTTATCAATATTAATATAGCTCAGTAAAGAGACTTCTTGAGTGTCCATGATGTAGGGTAAAGGTTGATCAGGTATTTCCACCCTCCCACCACTGATGATGGACACCTGCGGTGCTACGCGCATTCCAGGGTGGGCATGCGCAAGTGGGTGCACCTGTGTTGGACACGGGCATAAATGGGCGGTGTCAGGAGGATGCCAGAACTGTGAGAACTGTGAGGATCAACAGACAGAACTGTGAGAACTGTGAGGACGGACCGAGAGAACCGACAGCAGCAGCAGCAGCAGCAGAGAGAGAAGAAGCAGCCGAGAGGGTGAGATATGCTGGGGGCTGGGAGGCCTGCCAGTCTCCCGGCCCCCCGGCACCCCTGCCTGCCATGTACCTGGCCACCTCTACTAAATAAAGCATGAAAAGCCACTTAGGGCTCCGAGACTCCTTCCTTGACCCGTCTGCCCAGAACGATCCTGAACCTGCCTCCAGTGCCACCTCCATCCTGCCGCTACACATGACTAAGCCTACTCTAGGCTCTGAAAAAGCCAAAAGAAGCTCCACCCTCATGAACATCATGGTCAAGCTTGACTGTGAATTTAAGAGAGTCAATGTGGCTATATCCTGTGGAGTGGTGAAGGAAGTGGTAAGAATTCAAAGGCGGTTGTAGGATCAGAGAAATCAGGTCTTTCCACCCTCCTGCCATGGGTATAATGATGGACACCTGCGGTGCTGTGCGCATGCTTAGGTGGGCATGTGCAAGTGGATGCACTTGCATTTGGACACGGGCTTATATGGGCGGCATCATGAGGACGCCAGCAGTAGTGAAAGCGAGAGTACCCAACAAGCAGCAGTAGGACCAACAAGCAGCGAGAGTACCAATGAATGAGCAGCTGAGACAGCAGGAGCAGCAGCGGGAGGAACAGGACGCCAGCAGCAAAGCAGCCAAGAGGGTGAGATGTGCCGGGGGCTGGGAGACCTGCCAGCCTCCTGGCCCCCCCGGCATCCCTGCCTGCCATGTAGCTGATGCCACCTCTGTAATAAAAATATAAAAGCCACTGAGGGCTCCAAGACTCCTTCCTTTATCCCCATCTGCTAGAACCATCCAGAACTTGCTTGGTGCCACCTTCCTGCTTGTAGGGTCAGAGAATGATCAGGTATTTCCACCCTCCCACCACTGTGATGATGGACACCTGCGATGCTGCGAGCATTCCAGGGTGGGCATGCGCAAGTGGGCACACCTGAGTTGGGACACGGGCTTAAATGGGTGGCGTCATGAGGACGCCAGAACTGCGAGGACCGACTGACAGAACTGAGAGAACCAACAGGACCGACAGTACTGAGGAGAAGCAGCAGCCGAGAGGGTGAGATGCGCTGGGGGCTGGGAGGCCTGCCAGCCCCCCGGCACCCCTGCCTGCCATGTACCTGGCCACCTCTACAATAAAAGTATGAAAAGCCACCAAGGGCTCCAAGACTCCCTTTCCTTAACCCATCTGCCCAGAACCATCCCAAACCTTGCTTCTGTGCCATCTTCCTGGCCACTACACTGCTGCTACAGCAGTGCTGAGATTCCCACTGAGAATAGAGTTTCTGAATTTATGACAAACTTAAATAATAGTTTGTGTGATTTTTCTGTGGTTCATTTGAGCAGTCAGGATACAGGAACCCAAAGAGTAAGCAGTTGGGTTAATCTGAGGATGGAGTTTTGCTGGCCCTTTGTCATAGTGTCAAGCAATTTAAGACCTCAATATTTAAAAGTACTAAAAACATGAGATTACAGAACATGCTGGAAAGGTAAGAGAATTCTAGAAAAGCTCATGTCACTGGTCTGAGGTCCTAGAACAGGTTTAATGGAAAACACTGATAGAAGAAGACAGAAAGGTTGAGGTTCTCCTCAAAGATGAGTGTCTTGTGAACATTTTCAGATGAAGACTTTTGAGAGAGTGGAGCCATGGCTGAGATGGAATGGAGGAAAAGTTACTGAAGTTGAGACAGTCATGGAATACAGACACTATGTGCCCGCAAAAGTTCCTAGGTTGATGGAAGCACGAAGGGTAACATGAAACTGGGGGTGCTTCCCAAGTCATTCTGCAACTGAGGGAGAAAGATAAATGAGGAGGAAAGATAAGGTGAGGAGGACAACTGCATAACTTGGCCTCCAAGGAGTGGGAGCTGTAGCGGAAGAGGAAGTGGCATTATAAAGTAAAGTGTACACTGACCTATCTCCTGACACAAGGTTGCATGGGAGTAGACCATAACAGCTCACATGCTCAGAACGTTTATTTTACAGCACCATGGTAGTGCTGGGCCAACATTGGAGGGACTCTGGTCAACATAAGGGCACAGAGGCAAATGTCTCAGGATTCCTATGACACTTTTCACCTACTTCGGCTCCAGCTTGGAAAGGAGGCTATGATAGGAAATAGAGGTTTCTTTTCTTCTTTATACTTTTGCTTTCTTCAATTCCTGCTCAGGCTTCCAATGCCTTTTCCCTCTCAGGAAACTTTTCTTCTTGTTCACTGGTCTTTCTTCATGGCTTAAAATAACCACTTATTATTCCTTGAAATTCTGTGGATTGCTGGTTCTCCCTGCTGTTTTGACTGGACTTGCGCATGTAATTCCACTCAGATGACAACGAGATGGTTGGAAGGTCTAAGATGGCTGCAGAGGTTGGCCAGTGCACCTTGTACCTTGGTTTTTGTCCCCATGGCCTCTCTGGTGACCATCTTGGGTTTTTACATAGTACAGTGACAAGATTCTAAAGAATAGTCCCCAAAGTACTCTCTTCAAAAATATTTTTAGTGTGTCTGTGTGTACACACAGATATGATACAATAAGATATGTGTGTTATTTATGTTACCGGGCGGCAGCCGGCAGGAGGAGTGGTCTCTGGCTCCCCTGCAAGTTAGTGTGGCAGTCCTTCCTCAGAAACCTCAGGTGAAGGCAAAATGGACCAATCAGGTGCGGCAAAATGGACCAATCAGACTGTGGTGGGGGGGCACCTGAAGAAGTGAATATAAGGCCTGGTCGAAGGGAGAGAGGGATTCATTCGTTGGGAGACATTTGAGGGATTCGTTGGGGGACATTTGAGGAGTTTGTTGGGAGACATTTTGGAGAAAGAGCTGACGGGGATTCGGAGCAACCTGGAGGAGCAGACGGAGAAGCAGCAGCAGAGGAAGAAGAGCTCCTGCAGAGGAAGAGGAGAAGACAGTTCCAGCCTTCGATGAAAGGAGGGAAGCCTCCAGCCGCCGCCCTCCGAGGAGAGAGAAAGACTGGGACTCGGTCCTGGCTGTGACACTGACTGCAAGGAGCACCAAAGGCCCTGGGCCTGGTGTCTCAAAGAGCTGTCTGTTGGTGGCATAGAACTGGTGACCGGTGACTGCCAACACTGATGCTGTCTGGATGAAGCAGCCAGCCTCTTGTGGATACATAAGCACTCTCGTTTCCCCCTTTGTAAATAAACCCCATGACTGTTGTTCCTGTAGCCTGAGGTCCCTTGCAATTGTGCGCGGGTAAGAACCTGTAGACAGTGGCCTGACTGGGCACTATCCTCTGATAGGTTATAGCCCCTGTTGCTATAGCCCCGATTCTGGTTTGTGGCCTTTGGGGCTTCTGGGGCCTCTGACCTCTGTCTCAGTCAGAGCAGCCTCCTCTCCCGCCCCCCTGTTTCATTTCCACCATTTCTAAATACGTTCTATCCAGTCTCTAAGGCACAATTCACATACTCCTTCCTCCAGAAAGCTTTCCCTGATCACCTCTCTCTACTAGGCCATTGAAGGACCTCATTCTATGAGTTCAATATTTATCACATGTTCTGTTGTGTTTTTTTTTTTTTTTCAGTTTACATCTATCTCTCTGATGGCCATGGAAAAGGAATATTTATTTATTTATATACCAAAAGTTCCAAATGCCATATATACAAGGTAAAATTCATGTTAAATGAAAAGGTGCTCAAAACATGTCCATCAAATAAAACAATTGGAGGGCCTCCCTGGTGGCACAGCAGGTTGAGCGCCACACTGTGAAGCATCTGCCACACAGCAGCGGGAGTTCAATCCCCGGCCAGGGAGGGAACCCACATGGCACTGCAGACCTCTCCTGCTTCACCCGCTGCTCTCCTCAGCAGTGTGTTTCAGTCTATCTGCCTGTTCTGCTCCCCACTCTTCTCTGGTGAATCATCTTACCTCCCGCGACTCTGTCCTGTTCCCCAGCTCTTGTATGAATAAATAAATAAATCTTAAAAGACAAATAAAGCAACTGGAAGTCATATTTTGTATAAACAACACTTTCACATGGAAAAATGTAACTTTGCCAAACCTATGACAACAGGCTAAGGAGACATAAGATGAAAATAATGGCCTTTCCCATAGCTAGTACTCTGGAAAAATAGTGGTGCCTTCTAATTTCTCTGCAAATCTGTGTTTTTAATATTTTATAGATGTGAATGTGTTACCCTGTGATTTCCCCAATTTTGTTTTCCTCTCCCTTTGAAATGTATTTTCTCCTCCCATAGGGAAAAATAGACTTTTATACTCCTGTGGTACAAACAATTCCAGGACAACAGAAAATTAGATATCAAAAATCCTTTCAAACTGTTTTAAAGACGCTTCCTAGAACTGTGCTATTTCAGAGCAATAAATTAGTTTTTCAAATTAAAAGAATATTTCAATGTATATAATTGTTTTAGAGATTTATTTTTATTTATGCATACAGGAACTGGGATGTGGGTCAGAGATGGTGGGGTGGAGGGTGAGAGGATTCACCAGAGACAGAGTGGGGAGCAGAACAGGCAGATAGATTGAAACACTGTTGAGGGGAGAAGAGGGGAGACAGGAGAGGTCTGCTGTGCCATGTGGGTGAGCTCCTGTCTGGGAATCAAACTCTGGCCATAGTGGCTGGTGATAGCTTGATAGTGCTGAGACTTTAACCCCACCACCAGGGAGGACCCTCAATGTGGAGAATTTTTTAAGCAGATGTATTACTTACAACAAGGTGAACTGGTGGGTAGAATTTAGCAACCAGCAAATCTTAAATATGACACTTTGCAGATACTGTGTAAGTTCAGATTTAGTCAGGTTCAGCAGAGAGTCAATGAGATTTTTTTCCTGTTGTGTTTTTATGCTGAATTTTATTTCTTGTAAGTATCCCCTTTTTAGTTACTTAGTATGAAAATGAAACTTGTGACTGGTATTATTTAGTACCTCTCTGATTGCATTTTTTTTTTTTACAAAACCAGAAAGAAGCCTTTTATTTTTAAAACAGGCTTTGGCCTGCCTAGGTAAGTACCTCAAATATCCCAGGTGAAATACCATTTGGTTTACTCCAATGCACCTGCTATAGACAACTTAATTTGCACCTGATTGCATTTTTGTATAAATGTAGTCCCTTCCCCCAAATTGAGGCCCTTCAACTAGTTTTCAGTAGTATCTTTTCTTGCTTTAAAGGTTAGCTAGTACTGTGAGTGTGATCTCCTAAATTAATTGATGCTAACAGGACTTAGGATATAAAAAAAGAGACTCGTATGGTTTGTCGAATGCAACTTCTAAGAATGCATAATTAACAGTGTCTCCATTAATATACAGTATGTTCAACAGTGAGACACCACTATCATAAATAAAGGTAGACATGGATAAATTTATAATTAAAAATGCATTAGAAATTACAAGCATAATTTATTTACTAATGTGCACTGGAATAAATTTTATGTGTAATATTTTAAAACAGGGCATTAATAAATAATAGTGAACATAAAATGTTTTTGCAGCTAAAAATATTTCAATAAATATTACTAAGTTAAATGTGCTGCAGAGTTATAATTGCTATGAAGTAAAGTTTATAGAATACAGTAAAGTTTATAGAGTCACAATGTTGTGGGTTGTTCCTTGGTGTATCCAAAATATCAGGAACAAATAACTTTTCCTTTGAAGCTGACAAATAGGTATTCTGTGATGATTGTTTTAAGATGAAATGTTTAGGACATCCAAATAGTGACTAATTATCATTGGTTAAGACAACTAAGATATTTTTGATTGAGTGCATTTGCGGAAATGTACATCTGAATCTGATTCACTTGTTTATGGGCTCATGAATTTGGAACAATTTCTCCCTCTTGAGAACTCCTGCAAATCTTTCTTGATCCTTTCCCTTAAAAATGGACCTTACCTAGCACTATGGTTTTGTTCAATCAAAGGCAAACAAATCCTGGATGCCAGGTACTGTTCCAAGTATTCAGAGTCCTGATTCCACACTCTTCACCATTTCATGCTATTATTTTTTAAAATTTATTTATTAATGCATAAGAGAGCTGGGGTACAGGTCAGAGGTGTGGGAGATGAGCAGACTCACCAGAGACAGAGTTGGGAGCAGATCGACTGAAATACACTGTTGAGGGGAGAAGCACGTGAGACAGGAGAGGTCTGCTGCGCCATGTGGGTCCCTGCCCTGGCCAGGGATCGAACTTGCACAGTGCAGGGTTCAACCTACTGTGCCACCAGGGAGACCCTCATGCTATTATTTTAACCTTATATTTATTTCACTTTTTGAGTGTTCATATCATGTTTTTAATGAGGCTGTAAGACCTACAACACACAGAAATATTTGTTTTATGCCACTGGAAAGAAAGCTTATGTTTATGGCATCCATCATTGGTTAACCCTCACTGTGCCTGCCCCTAGGCTAATGGCTTTATATACTAATAAGATTTAACCCTTATAACAATCCACTGAATACATAGTTTTATTATTCTTGTTTAATGGCAGCTAGTAATCAGCTTACTTACAACCCATTCCCCAATAACAATCAGCAGTCGTGGTTTATAAAATAACCGTGTCCTTTCTCAAAATTAACATCACCATGAGCATTTCTCAAGCTTTTTAGCTAGTGTAGCGGCAGGAAGGGCTGCACAGGAGCAAAGCTTGGGATGGTTCTAGCACTCGGGGGTAAAGGAAGAAGTCTTGGAGCCCTCGGTGGCTTTTACGCTTTTTATTGTCTCTACATCAGAGGTGGCATCAGGTAAATGGCAGGCATGGGTGCGGGGGGGCCAGGAGGCTGGCAGGCCTCCAAGCCCCCGGCGCATCTCACCCTCTTGGCTGCTTCTTCTCTCTCTCTCTCTCTGTTGCTCTCGCTTTCACTCGCGTTGGTCAGTATTGTCGGTCCAGTTGGTCCTGGCATCCTCATGATGCCACCCATTTGAGCCCATGTCCAACTCAGGTGCGCCCACTTGCGCATGCCCACCCTGGAATGCTGGCAGCACCGCAGGTGTCCATCATCAGTGTTGTGGGAAGTTGGAAAGACCCGATTTCTCTAACCCTACAGCTAGGTTCTCCTTGGTCTCCCCATATCTATTCTAAATCCCTACTGCTCCCATTTAAGATGATTCCCTTATGTCCTGTCCTCAGCAGACACATATTGATGTTTAAAACACACAAGCAATATCCCTTTAGATATTTGAAGGTGGCTATCAAATTCTCCTTAACCTCTTTTCTCCATGATACAGTATTAGTAACCCCAATTCCTTTAGCCTTTTCTTCCAGGGACTCTTTCTAAAGCAATTCCACTCCCAGAGCTGCACCCCTAGAGAGTGCTGTGATGCCAGCAAGGGCACAGAGCAAGTTCTCAATGGTCAAGGAGGAGTCCTGGAGCCCTCGGTGGTTTTTTAGGCTTTTATTACATCACTATATCAGAGGCGACCAGGTACACTGCAAGCAGGGGTGGGAAGGAGGTTGGCAGGCCTCCTAGACCCCACACATCTTCACTCTCTCCCTTTTGCTTAAGCTCTTCTCTCTCCTGCTGGTGTCCTCGTGGCGCCACCCTTATATGCCGTGTCTCAACCCAGGTGCACTCACTTTCGCATGCCCACTCAGGCCCGCGTGCAGGACCGCAGGTGTCCATCATCACACCAATGGTGGGAGGGCGGAAAAGCCTGACCACTTTTCCATTTACCCTACAAGTGGTTTCAGATTTTCTTTATCTCAATTTTTTATCATCACCTCTGAAGAGCTTTGCTAAGTATGTGTGCATGTGAACTGTGCTGGAATTCATTAAACAAACCAGGAAAGCAGATGTTGCCCTCACCCTAAGAAGGGGCCTGAGCTTCCATATAGCATTCTTTTAAATCCTTCCTGTGACCTCACCCACCATCTTCCCACCTCACCCGCCTTGTCTGGGATGATTTGCTAAACTCATGTCACCTGAGGTGGAGACATTTCTGTCACTCTGGCATCCCAGCAGACGGGCTTGGTTGAGGCAAAATAGTAGATACCCATTAAATGTTTGTGTTGCAGTGCATGAGAACTAGCACTTGATAATCTGTCCCCCTAATTTGGTCCTCCACATACGTTGGATGTAGAGTCACTGAAGATTATCAGGCTTTTCCACTCTCCCACCACTAGTGTCAAAGATAGACACCTGTGGTCCTTCACACATGCTTGATGGCAGGCACCTGAAGTAGGGTGTGGGCATGCGTACATGGGCGCAACTGTGTAAAGAGACTGGCCATACAGGGCGGTGTCATGGGGACACCACATGCAGAAAGAGAGCAGAGGCAGCAGCAGCAGCAGTAGCAGCAGAAGCAGAGAGGCAGAGACTAGAGAGCCCAGAGAGAGTAAAGATTTGCCAGAGGCTAGGAGGCCTACCAGCCTCCTGGCCCCCTGGCCTCCCTGCCTGCCATGTACCTGGTTGCCTTTGGTGCAGAAAGATTAATAAAAACCTGAATAAGCCACTGAGGGCTCCAGGACTCCTTGACCCATCTGCCTGGATCATAGAGAAATTGCCCTGTGCCCTCCTGCCCTTACATGGGGGAATGATGCTCTCTGCACCCACAGTCCAGAACAATCATAGTATGTGCTCAGTGCTTATTTCCTAAATGAAAATCAAATGAGGTCATAATGGTTAAAAGTCACCCAAATAAGTGAGCAAAAACATCGCCGGTACAACAGTGATAGGCAAACACTAGCTTCAGCTTAGCTGGTGGAAAAAAGTCTCACAGCCCTTCTGTAGGGTAAATGAAGGTTATCAGGTTTTTCGCCCTCCCGCCATTAGTATTAATGATAGGCACCTGCGGTCTTGCATGCATGCCTGACGGTGGGCACCTGGAGTGGGGCGTGGGCATGCGTAGGTGGGCGCACCTGGTCCGAGAGACTGGGCATATAAGAGCGGTGTCGTGGGACGCCAGCAGTAAGTAGAGGCATAAGCAGTAGCAGCTCAGCTGAAGTGGTAGAGAGCCCAGAGACAGTGAAGATTCACGGGGGGCTGGGAGGCCTCCCGCTGGCCATGTGCCTGGTGCCGCTGCTGCAGAAAGAGCAATAAAGCCTGAAAAAGCCACCAAGGGCTCCAGGATTCCTCCTTTACTCGTCTCCCCAGCTCATGGAGAACCTGTCTGGTGCCCTCCTGCCTCTGCAACGTCTCTCTGCCTCTGTTTCCCCAGAGTGGAAATGATAACATCTGCCAGGCAGGGTCATATACTTTCTTGTGAATTCCAAAATGTCCTGGATACATAGGCTGCAAAAGAGAAAATATCTGCTCCGTCTACGGCCATACCACCCTGAACGCGCCCGATCTCGTCTGATCTCGGAAGCTAAGCAGGGTCGGGCCTGGTTAGTACTTGGATGGGAGAAAATATCTGCTTCTCCGAGCAATTTTAATTTCCTTTTCTAACAAGACACCCTTTCTCAATAATTTTTAGAATATACATTTTCAGACACAATAATGGTGATTTTGATTTGAATAATTTCATTTTGAGTAAAAAAGAAAGTTCATATATACTATATTTACTTCATTAGATTTCTTTATTTTCTTATATCCTTGTTCATTTTTGGACAGTATTTGACTTCTCCCCTTACTTGTAGTCCACATAGTCTTCCCCCCACCATAGCACCCATGATCCATCACATAGCCCTTGGCATACACTTTTTTTAATTTGTTCACCATAAGAGCACATTCATTGCCAAGATACTGGTTCCAAAGATCATTCTCCACTAGACAGAACCAGGACTCCTTGAAGAAATGGTTCATCCTAGGACTGGGGCAGGAAATCCACAAGATCAGCCTACAGCATGTGTAGTGCCAGAAAATAAGAAGGTGGTTAGAAACACAACCTAATGTTGCTGGATCATGTCAAAGGGACGTAGGCACAACTGAACACCAATGACCAAAGCTAAAAATTTTGAGAACAAAATAAGTAACATAGCATTGGATTACTACCCCAGTTAGGTGATCAAGAATAATATTAGCAAGAGTCCTCCCTGGTGGCCCGAGAGGTTAAGCACTGCACTATGAAGCATCCACAGCCACTACAGCACTACAGAGTTCAATTCCCAGCCAGGGAGGGGACGCACATGGCGCAGCAGACCTTTCCTGTCTCCCCGCTGCCCCCCTCAGCAGTGTGTTTCAATCCATCTGCCTGTTCTGCTCCCCACTCTGTCTCTGAGGAATCCTCTCATCCTCCCCTGACTCTGGCCTGTACCCCAGCTCTTGTAATGCATAAATCTCATTAGGCATAAATAAATACATATTTTTTTATAAGAGACTAACAGTAGGGCCCTCCCTGGTGGCGCAGTGGGTTAAGCAACGCACTATGAAGCAAACCGCAGCCACTGCAGCACAAGTTCAATCCCTGCTGCCATCCAGGGAGGGGACCCACATGGCACAGCAGACCTCTCCTGCCTCTCCCGCTGCTCCCCTCAGCCCTGTACTTCAGTCAGTCTGCCTATTCTGCTCCCCACTCTGTCTCTGGTGGCTCCTCTCACCCCCCACATCTCTGGCCTGTACCCCAGTTCTTGTATGCATAAATAAATAAATCTTTAAAAAAAAAAAGAATAACAGTAGCAGCAATAAGTTATGTTGCAAGTACGTACTCTTGATATGACCTGATGAAAAATAGCACTTGGGGTTCTTCACCCCCTAAATCAATAACCCAGTCAAATCATGAGAAAAACACCAGATACATTCCAATTGAGGAGCAGCCTACAAGAGACCTTGACCAGCACTCCTCAAACTGTGAAGGTTAACGTCAGCAAAAGTATAAAAACTGACACAATCAAGAGGCGCCTAAGGAGACAGGACTAACAAATATAATGTGATGTCCCAGGACAGTCAAAAGAGAATAAGTAAAGAATTGAATAAATGATGATCTTCAGCTAATCACTAAACCATTGTTAATAAACTAAACGTAACCCAGTTCACGTTTAACTGGTTCGTTATGTACCATAGTAATGTACAAGTGTACCATAGTAACGTAAGATGTTAACAGCAAGGGAAACTGGGTGCAGACATGGGGCAATGCTCTGTGCTATCTTCTCTAAACTTCTCTGTAAATCTAAAACTCTTCTAAAGTGTAAACTCTACTAAAATTACTTTAAGCATTTTAATTGTCAGGCCTCCCTGGTGGTGCAGGGTTAAAGTCCTAACACTATCTAGCTATTGCCAGACCTTTAATGCACGAGTTCGATCCGCAGCCAGGGAGCTGACCCACATGGCACGGCAGACCACTCCTGTCTGACCTCTCCTGTCTCATGAGCTTCTCCCCTTAGCTGTGTATTTCAGTAAATCTACCTGTTCTGCTCCCCACTCTGTCCCTGGTGAATCTTCTCACCTCCCATACTTCTGGCCTACACCCCAGTGCTTGTATGCATAAGAAAAATAAATCTAAAAAAAAAAAGTGACACGAGTCTTCCTTTAAAAAATTTTTTTTATTGTCATTAACTTAAAAAGTACTGCTGCTTAAAACTGAGGTAGATCTTTAGGGAGTTAAACAAAGGGAACTAAACCACATACGACAGGATGAGAGAAGGTATTTGAAAAGGAAAGAGTGGAGGAGAGCATTTTTGTGCTTAAATACATATACACATATGGGTCTCCCTAGTGGCGCAGCAGGTTGAGCGCCACACTGTGAAGCATCTGCAGCACAACAGCGTGAGTTCGATCCCCGGCCAGGGTGGGGACCCACATGGCACAGCAGACCTCTCCTGCCTCGCAGGCTGCTCTCCTCAGCATGTTGCTCTGCCTGTTCTGCTCCTGGCTCTGTCTCTGGTGAATCTTCTCACCTCTGTGACTCTGGCCTGGACCCCAGCTCTTGTATGCATAAATAAATAAAAATCTTTAATATATATATATACACATATATACATGCTTTAGTTGAGGTATGTAGACAATTCACAAATGACAGCCGTGATTTCCCCAGGGTGGGGTTGGGGGTGTTGAGGGGTACACTAGGAGGACTTGGGCTTCATCTGAACATTTTGGAAGATACTTCACAGAGGACATAGTCCAATGGTACTCATGTAATCAAAAAATGGATAAGAACATAAAAACATAAACTCTTGAAATGCAAACCTGCTGCTCATCCCAGACACAGAAGCAGTCCTGGCCCCTCCTGCAGATCCCTGATTTTGCCTTGGGCTCCCCTCCCGGCACCAGCAACAGCCAGGTCACTTCCAAGTGCAGAGTTGAGCAGGTCCTGACTTCCATCCTTTCTGCTTAACATTTGCCCTAAATATCCCAGGAATTTTTTCATGATCAATGTGTAGGAAAACTTTACCTACAACCCTGTTGTGTGACTATCCCAGGCCGGGCAGTTTAGTTGTTGATTCCGACAAATGGAAAGAGAATCTTGGAGCCTCAGTAGATTTAATGGTCTTTAACGCTGAAACAGGGATCAGGGACCAGGGACACAGGCAGACCAGCAGGTGGGGAGGCAGTCAGGCAGGAGCAGGTGCCTGCAGGCTGGTAACAACCGAGCCTCCCAGGCCCTGTGATCTCCCTGCCTTCTCTGACTTCTCTCTCCAAAGTGCCAGGCTCTCAGCCCAGGTGTCCATATGTATATGTGTGTATGCCTGTGCTCTTTGGCTTCTCCGCCTGGGTTTCCCTAACCATAGGTGTGTATGCCCCATGCTCTCCTGTCTGCCTTCTTTCTCTGCTTCCATCCTCCTGCCTTATGAGCACCCCTTCGAGACTTGCTCTTCTTGTCTCCCTTGGCCCCCCAGCCTCACACATGAAAACCCCAGCCTAACCAGAGTCTCAGAACAGGCCCCTGGATTGGCCCAGTGTGACCTGCTCCTCCTTCCCGATGGGGGTGGACATGGAGCAATCAGAAAACTCATCTGTGACAACCTCAGGAGACTTCAGTTCAATGTTTGGACCCACACTGGGAAAAAAGCCAGGCCAGGTCATTAAAAACTGCAAAAGGCAGGATCAGCTTTGGTGTTCATTTTCCCACATTATCTATTCTAGGTAAAACATTGGTCATGCTGGCCATGGCAAATTACCTTTCAGGAGCCAGAAGGCAGCATGGAAGGAGCATGCTGCTTAGAGGACAAAAGGAAAGAGGCCGGTGGAGGACATTCTGGAAGGGAGAAGGGGAAAAAGTATCAGAACTTCATGACCATCAAGAAGGGGTGGGTTTGGATTTGGAGCTTACAACATGCAGTGAGTACCTACAGAAATGAAGTTTAACATGATGTATACTTCCCCTCGCATTTATGGAATAGAAATCTTTTTTTTTATGTATGCATGCATAGTTCCCATTAATAACATTAAGCCTAAGTTGTCATCGCTATAACTACACCTATTTCAGAAAATGAGGAACTGAAGCTTAGAGAAGTTACTTGTTCAAAATCATCTGCTCAGTGGGACTGAAATTCAGATGTGCTGAGAGTGCTCTTTTTTTTTTTTTTTTTAAGATTTACCTTTATTTATGCATACAAGAACTGGGGTGCAGGCCAGAGGTGTGGGGGATGAGAGGATTCACCAGAGACAGACTGGGGACTAGAACAGGCAGTTACTGAGATACACTGCAGAAGGGAGCAGTGGGCAAGACAGGAAAGGTCTGCTGCGCCATGTGGGTCACTGGCTGGGAATCCAAGTCACACAGCAAGTGGCTGTTAATAGCTTGATAGCCCTGAGCTTTAACCCCTGTGCCACCAGGGAGGCCCAGAGCGCTCTTAACCAGGATGCATTGTCTGTTCCACATGAAGACCATCTGATCTTATGAAGACCAGGTAGGTGAAAGTGTTTACCCAGCAAGAAATGGTACTAATCACAGCAATTTTAGCACTCCCAGCAAACAGACTTTGCTGAGTGAAAATAAGTCATCTCCATTCTCCCCCTTTTTGGATACTTAAAAGAATACCCACAGCCCTCCCTGGTGGCACAAGGGGTTAAGTCGCAGCATTAGGAAACTATCTGCAGCCAGGGAGGTGACCCACATGGCACAGCAGACCTCTTCTGCCTCACTTGCTGCTCCCCTCAGCAGTGTATTTCAGTCAGTCTGCCTGTTTTGTTCCCTGCTCTGTCTCTGGTGAATCCTCTCACCCCCCCCCCACCTCTGGCCTATACCCCAGTTCTTATCTGCATAAATAATAACTATATCTTTAAAAAAAGAGAATATTCAGACCGTAAACTGGTTTCTAATCTATAAAACATGTAGCATCTCTGACAAGTCTTCCTATACTATGTTTTATTTTGTCTTAATTTCTCCCATTTGATGTAGATGACTTTATTATATTATTTCTAAATTAAAATTTTATTTTCTTCAGTGTAATTGTGCATAGAGACTAACAGTAGAATAATACTTCATATTATTTATATTATTTAATACTTTATATTATTAATTATATATTTATGTTATTTATAACACAAGGCTCTTGGGTTATATTTTCTATGGGTTTCTTCTCCCTGATTCTGGGCCTCAAGGGATGTAATTTGGCTACTAAATTGTGAGCTATTTTAAAGGCCATGTTTGTTTCGGATTGTTGTTGTTAAAGCGTGACCATTCATGCTACAATATTTCTTTTAAGATGAACAACTACTGCCACAGAAACACAAAAATACACTCTCTCAGGCCTGCATCTTTTTTTTGGGGGGGGGTTTGTCATTAAAATTTAATTTATTTTTATCGGAGTTATCCATAAGATTTGTTTAAGATGCCGAATGGTTCCAGCTACAAGTCAGGCAGATCTGTCCTCAGCGAATGGGAACTCGCAACCATTTTGCACTGACTCGGAGATCCCCGCGGTGCCTCGTCACCAGCTGCATCTGTTTCTTCCTCTCTCAGAGCAGTCAGAGTCAACTTTATAAATCCTATTACAAAAATGGGCATCTTTCCCCAAAGTGGGCATAAGAACGCGCGCGTTTTTAGAACATCTGAGTTGAGTGATGAAATACAAAATAAGGCACATTTTTTATTTCTTGCAGCTTGAAGAGGGTATGAGAACGCGTTTCTTTTCTAGCTGGATCCTAAGAACCGACCTTGCCCCTAGCATTGGAGATGCTCACATGCCCTACGTCGCGAATTAACATTGAAAGACTTTGCTCTTCCTGAACAAGAAGCCCCCAAAGCCTTTGCTGCATGATGGAAGGTGCTGGGGCTCTTTGGTCCGTGAAGTAGTTTGCATACTTGTTCTGTGCTGGACAAAATCACTGCAGCTACCCAGGAGGATCTTCTTCTCTGGACGCCTATGAGCTGAAAATGGCACGCTGTCAGTGATTGGGCTATTGTTCTAACTAAAATGCTAAGGGTCTTAAAGGTGATTTTTGTTCCTCTGGTTTTTATGGTCTGAATATTCATTTTCAGTTTTCATTCTCTAAGTATACAAGATAGGGTATAGGATCTGAATCTTTTTGAAATTAATTGCATTGTAAATCAAACATATTTCTGTAGAATGCACTTACTCATCATTAGCATGCGAGAGTTTCCAGTAAACTATCTTTGGTATTATTTTTATTATTAACATATTTACACTGTCATTCCAGCCCTGCACCCTTTGTGAATCTGTTTTTAAAATAAATATGACCTGATACCAGAGTGATTGGTGCAATAAAAATGCATGATGTGAAATTAATCAAATATGGTCAGGTTCAATTTATAAGGGACACATTAAGAAAAATTATTTCTTGTTTGGGTATGCCACTCTAGTGAATCAAACAGAACTGCGTATATTTCAGCAAGATACATGTAAAAATCCATTCATTCAACAAACATTTATTATGCATTTACTGTGTGCATCACGGGGGGATAAAAATCAAGCTGAGCAAACAAGAAATTCTCACATGAAACAACTGAAGACCATAAGCAACTGCATAATTGTGGAGTGTATGTTGAATATCTAAGGATTCCAGAAACAAAGGCTTAAGTAGCGGCCATGTGATACCCTGGTTAAGGGTGTGGGCCTCTGGATTTATTTCAGTTTTTTTCAGGAAGTGGCCATTAATTTTTGTGTGAAAAAATGAGAGCAGAGAGACATAATTCATTGTGAAGATAGGTTTTATATTCTGTATGTGAAGGAAATAAATTTCTAATGCAATAAAGACAATGGGAAAAAAAAAAAGAAAAGAAAAACCAGCTTAGTCTTCAGAATCAGAGAGAAATGGGTTCAAATCCCAGCTCTGCTACTTCCTAAGCAGTGACCTTGGGCAAGTTCTTTCTTGTGCTATGCTTCTGTGATAGGGAGGTGAGATGATCTTTCTCCTAGGATTGCTGGGAATTAAGTAAGACGCTGTCCTTATTAAGCACTCCCTAGATATGTTGTCATAGTGGGGCTGAGGACAAAGAAACTGTTTGGGAGCTGCAGCTGACTTCATTGGTGGCAAGGAAGAAGTGTTGGGGACAGAACTCCCAGCAAAGAAACAGAAACAGTTTGGGGGGCCTCCCTGGCAGTGCAAGAGGTTAAGCACCACTCTATGAAGCATCCACAGCCACTGCAGCACGAGTTTGATCCCCGGCCAGGGAGTTGACACACATGGCGCAGCAGACCTCTTCTGCTTTTCCCGCTGCTCCCCCAGCAGTGTATTTCAGTCAATCTGCCTGTTCTGCTCCCCGCTCTGTCTCTGATGAATCCTCTCCCCCACACACCTCTGGCCTAGAGCCCAGCTCTTGTATGCATAAATAAATAAATCTTTAAAAAAAAAGAAAAGAAGAAACAGTTTGAACCAAGGTAGGAAGATGAAGACAAAAACTGCACTTACTTCTAGGAATGGGGCTCTGCTTTATTTCTAGAAACAGGTCAAGTAGTTTCCAGAGAAGCAAATAAGAGGGCCTGAGGATGTTCTCTCTAACCTTCAGGGAGTTTAAAAGTGGAAATTTCCAGATAGAGTAGCAAAAAGATCCACAGAGAATACCAGCAATCTCAAAGCCTTAGCCAGATGGAACTCAAAACTGAACGCTGAGCATCCCGAGGGCTGCAGTGACTCCTGTCTTATTTGGCGATGTACCCAACTGCCGAGCACAGGGCCTTGCCCAAGGGTTGCAATCACTAGCTATTTGAGGAATGAATAAACAAGCCCCTGTGTAGCTTAAAATGAAAACAACCCTTACCAACTAGGTATGGAACCGCAATCCTGTGCCTCAGTTTCCCCAACTTGCAAAATGGGATGAAAATACCTACTGACTTCACAGGACTGTTAGAAACATTAACTACATGAATATTTGCAAAGTACCTGGCACAGGGTTGGTCCTGTACCAGTGGTTATTAAACAAAAAATAAATACTGATGTTAAATAAATACTGATGTCCTTTAACATCAAGAGTAAGAAAACTCTTGAAGACAAGTATTTATAGAACTGAAGAAGGAAGACTCTGCCAGTCCAAATCATGATATTTCATCTCAAGCAGGTGTAGAAGTACCCAGCCCAGACCCTGGGGTGAGTCTAGCATTTGTCTTCTCTTTGAGCCCTGTAGGTCATAGATCTGGGATTGAGCCTTGGATCTTTGTTGCCTAACCCCATTGACACCAGATTATACCTGTCTAAGACTCTAACCGGGACCTCATATCCTGCCAGCCATGACAACTCCAGTGCCCTACATGGCTATAATATGTCTTTGTATTCTTGACCAATACCCCATTCCTTTCCTCTGCAGAATGAAAGTATTGCCTCCTTTTTTGTGAATCACTGCTTCCCAGAATTACTGTTGCCACTACCCACCAGAAAAGACCCCTTGGATATCAACCCAATGCTGTTTGGACAAGGTTCACCAGGGCATCATGGTTCAGATGCCTCCAGACTACTTATTCCTCTGAGCCTAATCTCTGCCAATTCATGGATTTACTCATCTACTCACAACTTCATTCACATATTCACTTAACTGATGGTGACTTGGTTCCTACATCTAGACCCTAGGGCTGGGGACCGAGATCATTTACACAGAATCCCTGCACTCAGAAAACTCATAGCCTAGTTGGAGAGAAAGAGAACTGACCACCTGCAGTACGTACAAACATGGAAGTACATATTCAATAGGAGAGAGAAGGGAGAGTTTCATTCTTCAGTGTGAAGTTTAGGGGGAACATTTCCAGAAATAAAGATGTTTGAAATGGATTTTGAAGGTAGAATAAGATCAAACACTTAGACCAAGGTGTGAAAAGGCACAGAGGGTCAAAGAATGAGTAGCAGGGCTGTAGCAGAAGGTGGGAGAGAAGCCTAGGGTGATGGGTAGAGGCCAAATGATGGGGGCGGGGCGGGGCAGTGAGCATCTTGTGACTGAAGGATTCAAGAGTATATAGGCACAGCCTCTTGACCCAAATTGGGACACCCCTGAAGGGCCACTCTAGTCCCAAGGGTCTCCATGAGGTCAGCTGAGGCAGTTAATAGTACTACATTGAAGTACTCAAGTCTCATTGCCTTCCAGCCCCTGCCCTTTCTCTCCTTTGCTGGACAACAGAATTTCTCCAAAGGACTATCTACCTCCTGTTTACAGTAACCTTTGGCATTCATCCTTTGTCAACTCCACTAGCTCTGCCACACTCAGTTCTCACCAAGGTACCAGAGTTCACCAGGTCATTAAATCCAGGGGACCCCACTTAGATTATAATTCAGCTGAACTACTGACCTCTCTCTCTGGTTCTTGAAACATTCTTGGTTTCTGTGCTGCTGTGATTTTCTCACCTTTCTCCCATCCCTCAAATCTTCTTTTTAGCTCTTTTTTTCCCCTGCAGCTCTTCTTAAATGATTGGTGCTCTATTGTGGATCTTCATTTTTCTCACTTCTTACACTCTTTCCATGTGCTCTCACTCATTGTCATGACTGCTAATCTGATCTAGATGTTAATAATTCCTAAATCTCTTCCCAGTCTAGACCTCTCTCCTGAGCTTTAGGCCCACAACTGTCCAGTGGGCATGGTCCCCTGGTCATGCTTCAGGCTCTGTGGGCTCAAACTCTCAGCTCCCTCCTCAGTATCTCTGCTTCTGCATTTCCCTCATTCTTCTAACCCAGATTCCCAGGATCTTCCTGCTCACACCCCACCCAACTTTGTTCTCAAGTTTAAGCCTCCATTTTAACTCCTTGTTTGGATGTATGCCTTACTCAAAATGAAGTCTTCTGCAGGAACCAGGCCATGGTGGCCCAATCAAAACTGTGGTGCTCTTGAATGATTTTTTTTAAAGATTTATTTATTTATGCATACAAGAATTAGGGTACAGGTCAGAGTCGCAGGAGGTGAGAGGATCCACCAGAGACAGAGTGGAGAGCAGAACAGGCAGATGGACTGAAATACACTGTTGAGGGGAGCAGTGGGAAAGAGCAGAGAGGTCTGCTGCGCCATTTATGCATGCAAGAGCTGGGGTACGGGCCAGAGACGTGGGGGAGGATTCACCAGAGACAGAGTGGGGAATAGAACAGGCAGAGTGACTGAAACACATTGCTGAGGGGAGCAGCGAGCGAGGCAGGAGAAGTCTGCTGCGCCATGTGGGCAGGGATCCTTTCCCTGGGCAGGGATCCTTTCCCCAGCCAGGGATCGAACTCCTGCTGCAGTGACTGCGGATGCTTCACAGAGCGGGGCTCAACCCTCTTGAATGACTCTTGAACATCATGGAACCAGAAACTGGAAAGTCATCAGAACCCAGGGAGCTGTCCAGCTACCTGCCTGCCCTTTCTCAGCCTGTCCCTTTCCAGGCTGCACCTTTTCTTCTTTCTGTGGGCATTCGGTTCACATGTGACTTTTTGCTCCTTCCTGAACCATTGACCAAACATGTATGTCAATATCTGGTAGTTACATGCCATGCATTCAAGCAACTGGGAAACAAATCAGTGTCTACCAGGTGTAAAGGCAAGTCCTTAGAAGAGAGACTGGTTTAGCGCTCCTCTAGTGCTCATCCCTGGTCCAGTGAGCTAAGGTAAGGCTAGATTGACTTTGTGATAGGCAGTGTTGCTATGGGAACTCACAGGTGGTTGTGAGGTTCAAGAAGAAGCAGGATCTTGGGTTGGGCAACTACCTAAGACATGATTTTTATAACTTTGAATAATCACAAGGGACCCAAATTCCCAGGGAGTATAAAGTTTAGTTTTAGGCAAATATCTAACCTCTTTGCTTACCTGCGTAGTCTATGGTTTTATGAAGCAACATTTACTTATGTCGACTCTTCTCTTTTTGCCCGATTGTGCTAATGACTAATAATATGATGGAAACACATTATAAGGAAAATATCTCAGGTGGTTGCTGCTAAAAAATAAAAATTTAAATATAAACTTTAACAGTACCCCTAGAACATTGTTATTAGTTATAACAATAAAAGAACTTTACGTTCACTATAATTGTTACTGCACTAAAATCTGGTCTAGAGATTCAAAATGGAAGATAATCAAAAGTATCATGTAGTGGCTTCTGACAGAAGGAAGTTTATAACCTATGCATAAGTTCTTAGGAAATAATATCACCAGGAAATCTTTGATGGTCCCCTTATGGGTGAAAAAAAATAATTTTAGAAAATTTATTTTCAGATCAGCATATTGTAGCATAATTCTTAAAGAAACTTTTACTTTAAATCAGTTTTATTGTAAGCTTTGAAAAGAAACAGGGCTAGGAGATGAACCTAGTGTTGACAAGAAGCTGGTGAGAGAAAAAGAAATATACTGTGGGACCACTTGTTTTTAAGAAATGAAACTCTGGATTTATGCACCAGCTTTAAAAAAAAAAAATCTCTCTAGGCTCACGGTCCAGCAGCTATTTGGATCTTGTCTGGTTTTTAGTGTGTTTCAAATAAAAGGAGATTCCACTGTTTCAAGAGTGATTTTTTGATGCCCTATTTATTCATTTATTCAACAAATGCTTTCTAAGCATCAATTATATGTGAGGTGTTGTTCAAGATATAAAATTGAATGTCAAAGGATCTTTTCCTTAAGGAGTAGGCTATATAGGATATGGTGCAAGAGATACACATTTATACTTGTTCACTGCTGGACGTGCAGCCTCTATGAAAAATAGTAAGGTGGTTCCTAAAAAAATTTAAAATAGATTCACCATATGATCCAGCAATTCTACTTAAAAAAAAAAAAAGAGATTTATTTATGCACAAGAGCTGGAGTGTAGGTCAGAGGTGTGGAGAGGTGAGAAGACTCACCAGAGACAGAGAGGGGAGGAGAACAAGTGGATCTACTGAAATACACTGCTGAGGGGAGCAGTGGGCAAGACAGGTCTGCTGCACCATGTGGGTCAGCTCCTTGGCGGGGGATTGAACTCATGCTTCAGTGGCTGCCGATAGCTTCATAGTGCTGAGACTTAAGACACTTGCGCCACCAAGGAGGCCCTAGCAATTCTCCTTTTGTATATATATACCCTAAAGAACTGAAAGCAAGTTTTCAAACACTTGAACACCTATATTCATAGCAGCATTACTTATAGTAGCTCAAATGTGGAAGTAATCCATATGTCCAATAATGGCTGACTGAATAAACAAAATGTGGCAATTACATATAATACGATATTAATCTGACTTATAAAACAGGGAAATTCTGACACATGCTATAGCATGGATGAAACTTGAAAACTTGCTGTGTGAAATAAGCTAGGCACAAAAGGACAGATACTGCAAGATCACACCTGTATCAAAGATGTAGCACAGTCAAATTTGTAGAGCTGGAAAATAGAATGATGGTTACTGGGGGCTGGGAGAAGGAGTATGGAGAGTTAGTATTTAATGATGAGACAATTTCAGTTTTGGAAGATGAAAAATGTTCTGGAGACGGATGGTGGTAATGGTGGCGCACCAATGTGAATGTGCTTAATCCACTGAACTGAATCCATAAAAATGGTTTAAATGATGTCATGCATATTTCACCACAATTTTAAAAAAGGTACACATTTATAGGTAAGGTCTCCTGCACCATGTGGGTTAGCTCCCTGGCCAGGGATCAAACTAATACCACAGTGGCTGGTGATAGCTTATTAGTGCTCTGTCTTTAACTCTTGTGCCATCAGGGAGGTCTCAAGGTACACATTTATAGAAACCCAAGTGACACAGGGGACTTAGAAAGGAAATATTTACTCCCTTTTGGGTCTTGTACTTTGACATACTTTTAGAGTAGGGAGGCAACATGTAGGATAAAGAGTTAGATGCCTCCAGTACCTATTAGTAATGGGACATATGACATAACCCCTCTTAATGACAGTGTAGCCAGGGGTTAGTTACCCAGAAGCAATGTTGAGTTGTAGTTTAACAGTCATGTGACATTGGTTAAATTATTTGACATCTTAGGTTTCTCCAACTATACATGGGGAGGTTAGTGAGCAACTCATAGGTTTAATTAGCATGGTACCTGCCACAAACTGAGTGCTCATTAAGTGTCAGTAGTGATTACTTTCTGAAACTTATCTATAAAATGGGGCTCCTATTACTGGTCTTAAAGTCCTTGAATTGTTTGCAGGATCGATAGAGATACTGTGTGTGACAGAGCTTCATATAGAAGTTAGACAGCACTGCTGAAGATGGGTAAGATTTGGGTATGTTTTCTCACTGGCAGGAACATCATGAGCAAAAAGCAAGAGAGCAGAAAGCATGGTTCATCAAGGCTGGCTATAATATTGAGTGTATGAAAGGGAGCAGTGGGGGAAAGCCTAGAGAAATAGAGCAGGGATAGCTGTGGAAGGCTTTGGAGGCACTGTTAGAAGCACGTTGCAGAGGTAAATTCCATGGAATGTGAGTGAGAAAGAGAGGACAAAGCTTTGGGTAGGCACTGAGAATTAAATATATAAAGGATACGTTAAGGTGGCCAAAATAACATAGGGTCTCCTATCTCTCTGCTACTTAATTTATTAAAGATTTATTTTATTTATTTATGTACACAATAACTGGGGTACAGGCAAGAGGTGTGGGCGTGAGAGGATTCTTCAGAGACAGAGTGGGGAGCAAGATAGGCAGATCTACTGAAATATACTACTGAGGGGAGCAATAGAGGAGACAGGAGAGGTCTGCTGTGCCATTTGGGTCATCTCCCTGGCTGGGGATCAAATTCATGCCGCAGTGGCTGGTGACAGATTGATAGCGCTGAGACTGTTACCCTTTGTGCCACCAGGGAGGTGCATTATTTTTGCTTTTAATAAATGTTTTACTTGGAGTATTTATAGAAAAGCAAGAAGCCAATAGAGTTCTCCAGTATCTCCTACCCTATTTCCTTTACTATTAACATCTTACATTAAGAGGGTACATTTGTTATAATTAATGAGCCAGTAGTGATACATTGCTAGTACCTAAATTCCACTCTTTATGCATATTTCCTTAGTTTTTACCTACTGTCCTTTTTATAGTCCAGAATCCAACCCAGGATACCTCTTTACATTCAGTTGTCACGTCTCCTTAGGCTCTTGTTTGTGATTTTTTCCCCCAGACATTCCTTTTTTTTGATAACTTTCACAGTTTTGAGGAGTACAAGTCAGGTATTTTGTAGGCTATCCCTCAATTTGGATCTGTTGACTGATTTCCTCCTGATTAGACTGGAGTTCTGGGTTTTGGGGATAAGGACCATAGAGAGAAACTAACCCATGTTGATTTTTCTTCTCCTATTGCCACCTCACCATACAAGATGGCTGCCTCCACACCGCCAACATTAGGACTACATTCACAGATGGAAAGAGACTGAAAGAACAGAAGGTCTGTCCCTCCATTAGTCAGGAAAGTCATACTTCCTCCCTGACAGGCTTAGAAAGCAGGGGACAGGATGTTCATATTTGACTTAGAGCTTGACTGAGACTGAGCACATTGCCATGAGAATAAAATCAGAGTTCTATCAGGATGGAGGAGGTGGGCCAACGGATGACACACTCAAGCATCTGACAGTGTTGGCCCCAGGAGCCGGCAATGTATGAGTTTTGAGACTGTACTAGGTGCTATAAGGAATGTAAACATGAGATAGGACATTCTTTTAGACTTCCCAGAGATTATATATTCCAATAAAAACTTAAGGACTCCATCATAGAGAGTACGATGGGGAGATCCTGTGGTTTCTCAATCAAATACACCCTGGGAAGATGAAAATTTGCCTTATGACACATGCGCTGGCAACACTTTATCAATAAGTGATAAAGATGTCTTCTAGGGAGTGATTGCTACGGTGATGGAACAACGAAATGCATTGGGAATAAGTATTTAGTCAGTTTTCCCAAAGGGGCAACTTGGAAATCTAACTCTTTCTTAGATGTTTAATTTTTTTTAAAGCCATATTATAGTCACATCACAAAATACCTTGTAATAACCTGTTTATGAACTCATCAAGAAAACCAACAGGTGAATTGAGAGCCAACAATATACAACCAGCTGATATGGTGGTAAATCATATATTACCAGTAGTATGTTCTGACAGAGTGTAAAGCAGATGAAGATCAGTGAAGACACACAAGGCAGGAAAGCTTTAGCGAGGTAGGTCGAATGTAACCATGAAGGATGGTCTGGTCATGCTTTGGTGGTCTTCAGTTCTCTCCGACACTACCATGAGACTCTCATTCCTCCCATAGAATTATTTACCCTTTTTAAATTAAGTGCCTGGTTACTTATTTTCATTCATTTACAGTTCAAAGATTTCCAATCTTTGATTAAATGGCTTTTTTGTGGACTTTGCATTCTCACAGATCAAGATTTGAATTCAAGGTCCAGCACTTACTGGCTTTGTGATCTTCTGCAAGTTCTTTACCTTCTATCATTCTGCTTACTTAATATTAATTTGATTTCAGATAGCGCTGTTGTGAAAGAAGATGAAATCAGGGGAACAGAGCAGTGTCCCACCCAGAGAGAGTGCTAGATAATGGCATCTGCTGTGATGATCACATTGATGAGAAAGGCAATAGTGATGTTATATAAACCAATAGAAAAGGATGGATATGAGAGAAGCTTTACTTGGTTTTCACCACATTGTCACTGTTAACTTTACATGAATGTACACTCACCAAAAGTAAATTACATTTCCCTTGACTTTTTAATAATCACTGCCTTAGAAACAGCAAAGATGGATTCAAGTACTTAGGGAGATTCTATTTTATTAGCTGTGAAGGCACCAACCATGTGACTCAGATTGCTGAGAGGAGACAAGGCAAAAATCATACATGAGAAACTGGCAAAAGCACAAGAGATCGTGGAGCATGTGCAATTAGTTGACATTTGTTTATTGGGGCTTGGAAATTAATCTAAAAGAATTTATGCTTTAAATCAATGGAGGTTGTCAATGAGCCTGCGAGGGAAACCTGACTTTTACTGCAACTCATATTGATAATAACAAAAAGTGAAGCCTCCCAAGGAGAAGGTCAATCTAATCCAATCACTTACTGCAGAATTATGGTATCAACTTTCCACATCACTGAATGACCATGGGTTTAGAGGTGTGTGCCATAAAATAGCTGTGGGTGTTAGACATTTAACAAGTTGTTTTATTCCTAATTGCTGGCATTTGCTTAACTGTTTTCTTAATTCTAATTTATGTTTTTATGTTCCAGTTTGTTTACACAGCCCATAGTTCCCTATTGCCTTTATTTGCTTAAGTGTTTCTTTAATTTTATTTACATTTCTATATATGTTGCTTTGCTTACATAACTCATTGTTTGGAGTGGGCTACAAATAACCCTAAATCCCCATTGCTAATTAGCCTCATCCTCAAGACTGATTAGTCAAGATTATGAGCCTAGAAGGAGGGCAAGGAGAAAACCTGATAGTGAGTCAAAGGATCGCTGAATTTTAGACCTGGAAAGAAGTTAGAGCTTAAGGTATCTTTAGGCTAGAATTCTGTAGTTTCATATCTTCCATATTGAGGACTCAGGAAAGATTGGCTGTCTGCTTTTGCTCCTTTATGCAAAAAGTGTATAGGATTGGTGACAGCTCTGAAAAACAAGGTTAAGAATAAAGAGAAAGCCCAAACGATGATGGCTATGAGTAACCCATAATGGAGCCTTGAAAGAAGATTCAGAAACTTGACACATAAATGGGCTACAGAAGAGCAGGGAATATTAATGAATATGAAGGGATTCTTCTTTGGAGGCAAGTAAGCAGAGTGCATTGTTTGGAACTCCCTCTCCAGCAGCTGTGCAGTTTGTAAGGATTTTAGCTTGCCTAACTGTAAGGTTAGCTATTAGCTTTGCAGTGGGGAGTATTTAAAAGTACACACAACATATGAAGGAAAGAACCTGGAACCGAGTAGCCTGCTTCATTCCAAGAATCCATCTGGCATGTAAAGAACTGCTTGTCCTACATTAAACCCTGCAGAGTAAGAGCCATTTTTCATATCTCACACCCCTATTTTTGGTTTCAGGTAAGACAGCTTACTGAGTTTGGGGGAGGAACAAGAAGACTTTTCAGGACCACTGTAAGAACCCATTAAGGTGAGCCCTATGAACGAAAATGGGGAAAACATGTGGAAGTCCTGTGTGAAAAATCAGTTAAGCATCTGCAAAAAGCGGAAGTCCAGACCCCCAAATAACGCTAACCTT
The DNA here is from genome assembly GCA_019455555.1 of Galemys pyrenaicus. Taxonomy (NCBI): domain Eukaryota; kingdom Metazoa; phylum Chordata; class Mammalia; order Eulipotyphla; family Talpidae; genus Galemys; species Galemys pyrenaicus. The sequence goes on along the minus strand of JAGFMF010011785.1, from coordinate 2,656,745 downwards.
TTATCATTTGTAGAACAGAATCCATTGGGAGAAGATACGAAAATCTGTGGCTGGAAACACCACTAAATGACTCATGGTGATCGGGCAAAATGGGAAGTAAAACCCCGTGTATCCCGTGTATATATAAATAAATATGTCTTTGAAATAATGAGCTCTTTCTTTCTTTGCAGCTTTTGGTCTATCTGGAGGTCGCTGAAAGTAATCGCTGCCAAAGGAGCAGTCCCTAGATTATTGCAGAGTATGTTAAGGGTTGTAAGCTCTGAATCGGTCCTGGATGTCAGGCCCTTTCCCGCTGACATATTTTCATAGGCTTCCCTTTCAAGGCAAAGTGCTCGGGACCCAGATCTCCGCAAAGACTTCGTGCGAGCGGGACAATGGGCTCCTGCCTTACCCAGTTATTCCTGGAGGGACCGCGCAGGGCTCGAGAGCTGGCGCCAACTCCGAACTGCGCCTTCGCGGTTTCTATGGTGATCGTGGGAGGGGCGGGGCCTTCACCCGCTCGGTCCCCGCCTCTGCCCAGCACCTTTCGAACGCTCCAATTGGGACAGCGCTTTCTTGTCTCCGTCCCGCCCCGTTCGGCACAGAGAGCGATGCGATTGGCCCGGGATGTGCTGCCCGGTACCCTGAGGGTGCCGCCCCCCGACGGGAAGAGCGGGAAAGTGTACCAGGCGCTGTCGGAGGCGTGAAGCTCGCGGCGCTGCAGGGAAACACATGGTTGGCTTTGGAGCGAGTTGCCCCGTGTCCCATAAACACTCCCCGCACTCATGACTACTAACAGTGGGGCGTAGGAGCCGCGCTGCGGGCACAACATCCGCGGCCCGGGGCGGCCCATCGAGTCGGCGACGAGGAGCGACGCGGCGTGAAGATCCCGCGGCGCACTCGCGGCCTCTGAGGGATCAGAGGCCAGAGTGGGGCGGGCCGAACTCCGGAGGCGGTGCCGGCCACAGCGGCGGGAGGCGCAGGGCCCAATGAGCGCGCGCACCGCCCCCGGGGGCGGGGCGTGCCGAGCGCTCCCCCGCCCTCTCGCTCGCCCCCGCCCCTCCCCCAGGGCGCCGGGCCGCAGTGAGTGAGTGGCACTGGCAGCCTGTCAATCCCTCAGCCGAGCGGCCTTCGAGCCCGGTCCGCGGCGGCTGCTGGCAGGGTGCGCGGCTCTGGCAGTGGCGGCGGCGACTTCTCCCGCCCCATCAATCTGCTGTTCGCCCGGCGCGCGGCCCGCCGGGGCCCTCCATCGGGCTCCGTGCCCCCGCCGCGCCGGCCCGCCCGCTCCCAAACTTTCCTCCGCCGCCCCCCTCGCTCCCTTCGGCCCGCTCGCCGGCCTCCTCCTCCGCCGCCACCCGCCGCCGCCGCCGCTCCCCCCCCCGGGGCCGCCGGGGCTCGGATCCCGCCCGGCAGAGGCGGCGGCGGCGGCGGCGGCGGCGGCGGCGGCCGAGGGAGGGGAGCTCACAGCCTGGCGCGGGGGGCAGCGGGCGTCCCGGCAACTCGGCCGGCGCTGAGGAGCAAGTTGCGCCGGGCCGCCCGGCGGGGCGCGCGGCGGCGAGGAGGCGGCGCGGCGGCCGCGTGAGGGCAGCGGGCGCCGCTGCCTCTGCCTCCGCCACCGCCACCGCCGCGGAGCCCGGCGCTTCCGCCCGGAGCTTCGCTTCAGCCTCGGCGGCGGCGGAAGCCGGAGCCCGGCGCCGGTCCGCACCGCCTCAGCCGCGGGCCCCGCCGGCCGGGCCGCCCCCTCCCCACGCGGGCGGGGAGCGCGCGGCCGCCTCCCCCTCCCCCTCCCCCTCTTTCTTCTCCTCCCTCGTCGCCGCCGCCGCCGCCGCCGCCTCAGCCTTCGCCTCAGCCGCCGCCGCCCGCTCCCGCCCGCGCGCGGCGGGATGGACGATCAATCCAGGATGCTGCAGACTCTGGCCGGGGTGAACCTGGCCGGCCACTCGGTGCAGGGGGGCATGGCCCTGCCGCCTCCCCCGCACGGCCACGAAGGGGCGGACGGCGACGGCAGGAAGCAGGACATCGGCGACATCCTCCACCAGATCATGACCATCACCGACCAGAGCTTGGACGAGGCGCAAGCAAAGTTGGTGTCGTCTCATTAAGCATCTTTTGTGTGTGTGCGGGGGCCGGGCCGGCGGCGGAGCCGGGGCCCGGGGTGGTGCCCCGGGCAGGGGCCTCAGCTCCGGGCGGGGAACTTTCTCCGAAAACCGGACGCCCGCCTGGGCCTCCGGGGGACCGGCCCGCGCCCCGCGCCGCAGGCCGGAGTCGACAAAGTTGCTCTCGGGGCGTGAGACGGACTTGGGGCCGCGGGGATGGGGGTTTCGCTCCCGCCCCCCGTCCGGCCCGCTCCCGCGGCTCCGCTGTCCCGCCCGGACCCCGGTGCACGCCGCGGGGAGAGGGCCCGGGCCGCGCAGGAGGAAAGTGCAACTTTCTCCTCGGGCCGCGAGTCCCGGCGCCTGGCTCCGCTGGGCCGCGGGACCCCCTTGCGGGGCGGGCGGCCGCCGGGCCGGGGCGCGGGGCGCGGGGCGAGGGGCGGTTCCCTGGCGGGGCCGGGCGCGGGCGGCCAAGTTCTCGGAGGAGGGAGGGCCGCCGCGCAAACTTTGCCGAGCTGTCACCACCCGCTGGCCGCGATCGGCCGGCCGCCCGCGCCGCACCCGCTCCCCCGGCTGAGCGCGGACGCGGGGCCCCCTTCGCGCGGTCCCCTCCCCCGGGTCGCCGCCGCCTGCCCCCGGATCGAGGCTCCCCGCGCGGGTTCGCGCCCCGCGGTGGATGAGGCGGCTGCCTGCCGGGCAGATGGGTCGCGCCGCGTTGGGGCTGGAGCTTTAGCCGCCGAAGCTTGCCGGCTGTCGCTAACTAGTCAACTTGAGTTTCTGTTGACTTGCCGCGGATCCAAAGAGTCGTCCAAAATAGGGGGCCGGAATGAAATCTTGGGTCTAACTTAAAGGAAGACGCCATATTATTCCATAGGTGATGCTAATACCTTTGTGTTTTGCTATTTGTTTTTAGGAAACATGCCCTGAACTGTCACAGAATGAAACCCGCTCTCTTCAGCGTCCTGTGTGAGATCAAAGAGAAAACAGGTAAGACACTGCGTCCCGCAGTGGGCCTGGAGACCCCCGAGGTGGGGTCGGAGCTACTCCTTCGACTCTCTAGTTGAGAGCTGCTGCTTTTGGGCACCGCCATCTTTGATCATTCTCTTCTTCCCACCTCCTGATCTTGAGAAAAAGCTGCAATAAATCTGGAGTCAATTTCTCAATTTTGCTACTGGTGTAAATGAAGTGTAGATGCGGACCGGACTGGGTCGCTGTCCCCTGGCAGCCGCCCCTGGCTGCAGGCAGGGAGGGGTCCGGAGGAGCACCAACCGCCCTCTCCTGCTCCTCTCCCCTTGTTTGTATGTCAGTTTTTAAAAGGAGGCACGGGAGACTGGATGCTAGGGACCTAGTACCCGGGAGAAGCATCGCCCGAACTTTGTTTTACTTAAGCAACCTTAAGCTTCAGTTGTATGCATAGAATAGATACGATTGCATAGCCCCTACTAGCATGTTTGAATTCGTGTTTTAGTTGGGAAGACTACTTTTACGAATCGAGGAAGGTTAAGGATGTGTTTAGGCATATACACTGCTTTACACCTACTAGTACTTTCATTCAGTTTTATGCAGGAAGTCATTACTTTGTAAATGTGATTAATATATTTTCTAAAGTAGGAAAAGGTCCACTGATGCAGGTTGAACAATATTGAAGTGTTCAAGACAGGGAATATATAAGAAGACAGGTTTTTCAGAAGTGCTGGAATGAATACTACAAGTACATATTAGATAAATTTCTGAGCAGTTCATTTCAATTGATTGTCCCTGTTAGATTTAAAAAATTTAAGATACTTTTGTCTTGAGGTGACAGTAACGACTCAAGTGGAATCAGAGATTTAATTTAGATGTTTTAGTTCGTTTTTTGGCATTATTTGCTTTGTAAATGGCAAACAAGTACATTAATAAATGTACTTGTACTTTACTTGTGGGGTGTCTTAGCTATATGGTATCAAAAAGTTGCCATTTTTAAAGTTGAGGTAAAGAAGAGAAAGTTAAAGTTCAGGATTTAGCAGTATCCCAGGGATACTGTTTAAAAAGTTAAATGTGGTTGTGTTTATATTGATTGTATAAATACTTGCACACTGCATATAATGGTTAGTTGGCAGGAGACTTGCCCCTCCTTTTAAACAAATTTTTCATTCTTTAATGCTGTTCTCATCCTAAAAGTAATCAAGAAAAGATGATGGGTCATTGCTGCCTATTAAGATATATGCTAAGACCATAATTAACAGCCAATATTGAGAGCTTTAAAGAGTATTTTTTTCTGCTTGTCATTCACATAGTATGCATGGGTTCTTAATGTTAAATGATTCTTTTTAAGATATATTTTACATTTTGAAAACCACAGGCATTTTAAATTACTTTCACTCTGTTGGTTTTTTAGCTGCCTTTAGAAAGCATTGTGATTTTAAAACGTAATTTTTATCTCACTCTAAAATAAGACATCACAAATTCTATTTTAAAATTCTTAATATAGAAGATTAAAAGTATATAATCCTCAGTAAATTATATTGCTTAATGTCCAAGGATTTTTCTTGCTATCAGGGCTCCACTTCAGTTTCTGCTGACAGCTAAGCACTGGGGTATTGACTGTGCTGTGAATATTAAGATTGATTCAACTTTATACGGCATTATATTACTGGGGAAAAGGGATTGATAGTCTTCCCCTTTCACCCCCTTCTCAGGATTTGTATTTTGTTGTTGTTGTTGCTTTTATAAAGTTTTGGCCTAGACAGCTTGAGAACCAAACCCAGCAAACTGCTTTTCTTGTTTAGACATTTAGCAGCAGGCAGAATTCAATTAGGAAGCGAAAGCCCTCTAGTTGCTTATTTGCACAAGACTTAGTTACACTCTTCTGAAAGGAAAGTGTAGTCAACCTCATGTCAAAGGTGAGTTACAAAAAAGAAACAAGTCTTTTCAGTCTGGGATTACTGGCCCAGTGAGCTTTGGTAAGGCTTCTGTTATTTAAGAAACAAGTGGTAACTGACAAAGGAAATTTTTGTGTTTTGAAATTGTTTCTGAAGCTTTCAGTGATAACTTGTAAATTAGATCCGCTTTTTGTGCTTTGGCCAGCGATCCAAGTTTGCACATTATTTCTTTTGTAAAAAAGACAACAGCCGACAAAGAGTAGAGGCTGCTCTCTGGGCAGAGGCATCTTCCTGCCAGCCTCTCTAAGCTGGAGAGGGCCAGGATTTAAGTACCTAGTGATTAATGGGGGTGAAGCTCTTTTTCTCCTCTCCTTTCTCCCCCACTATCCACAGCTCTACCTCACCCACCAAAACTATTCTTAGAGAGAGACGGACATGCTGGGCTCAGAATTCTTGATTTAACTAAAAGAACTGTAGACATTAATGTTACTAAAGCAGAGAAATCAGGGCAACACATTCCAGGCCTTCCCCACTTTCCCCTCATCCGTGCCTATAGTCGTGCTTTGGAAACATGAACTTAGAAGTACTATAGAATATATATGTATTTCTTAATGCTTTTTCTTTAGCTCATTTGATTTAGTTTTTATAATGTAGTATCCAAAGATTAATTCTCTGTATTATAGAAAGTTTACCTAGTCATTTGTAATGAAACCGGGAACATTATGTGATGACTCTATTCTGCATAATGAAGGGGTAGGGGGTTGACTAGTGGAGAGTGGGGGGGAACTGTCACTTCAATGGATAATGTCATTTCAGTGGTGCTTCTTCTAAAATAAGACAAAATCATTAAAAAAAATTCCATGTATTCGTAGATCTGCCAGTAGGTTTTGAGGTTTTTTATCAGGCAGTGAGTGCTGCCTGTTCTGATGTACATGAGGGATTTAGTTTGGAAAACATCTTTTTTTTTCTTCTAACAAATAAGAAATGGTATTTTCTCCTTCTGACAGATAAATGGGTTAATCTACCATGATTATATTATTTTCTTGTTCAGAGGTAGGGAAAGTATACTTTTACTATGAGATGCTAGGTTTTTATTGAAAATGTATTCTTTTGTAGAATTTAGCATACAATTTTTGGGGAGCAGGAATTGTGGTACTTATGCATTATGAAAGCATACAGGCTTTAGAATTAAGATATTTATTTAAACTGATGGGTAAGCAGTCAGTGAGATAGTTGTTGGTATTTTAAGATTTTTCTCTTTTTTATTTTAAGCCATATTTTACTATCTCTCTCCCTTATTAAATATCCTTCATGCTGCTAGATCTGCTCATGTATATACTTCTTTTGGTACATTCCCTCACATTTTTTGGTCACATTAATCTTGATTGTTGAAGTACTTTCCTCTTTGAAATATTCCATCTTTACAAATCATCTTCCCAGAGCCCTTAATTATGAGCATTCAAATGAAGGAAGTGGTTCTTCTTGAAGAAAAAATGAATTTAAACATTTTAAATGAAAATTCAATATTTTAGAATATAATTGGAATCATATTGTGCAAAAATGTACATTAAAAAAAACAAGACTGTCTTCTCCTTTCTAAACAGGTTAAAATACTCCATGTTGATGGCTGCCAACCAAACTCTGATTTATTGCTACCACAAACCCTAAATAGCGTTCATTTACTAGTAATGTCTAATGACATACATGATGGTTTGCCAGATTTGTGGCCTTTGTGAGGCTTATAAGCAGGACTGACTTGGGAAGATCATAAAACTTAATGAACTTCTCTACTGCAGGAGGTGTCCGCAGGGGAAGAGAAAGGCCTGCTTGGCTGGTTGGGCTGGTTGAAGTATTTTTTATGCTTAAGGAGAAGAAAATGACTATTAAAAATGCTTTACTTTTTTAAAGGAACCTTCTCTAGAAAAAGTCATAAGAATTTTAGATTTCCATACTGGATCAAGAGAAAGCTAGTGAGTTTTTATTTGCATTTAGAATATGATCTATATGGTTAAAGCTGTCAGTGTGATTAGCTTTCAAAGGGACTGGACAGTACTCTTAAGTCAACATCTCTTCATTTAATTCTGACCGTAAAGGTTTAGGAGCTCATTAGAGTCTTTTTTCATCTTTTTAAAAATGCTTCAGTATAAGTATTTGTTCTTCTTTTTTTTTCTGATGTAGTATGATGTGCTTCGTTAATTTCCAGTGTATAAAAAACCAAATAGTTCATCAAGTAAAAATTTGATAACAAAGGTAAAAGTTGTGTATGAGTCTAAATGTTATGGTATATATTGCTTACATTCTTATAAGTTTTCTTCCAGTGTTTATAATAGAAATACCATTATATGTTCCAGAGTTTAAAAATCAAATGTTCTGTTTCTTGTGTAATTCATTTTTGTGTTTTAATAAACTTGTTTTTTAGTTTTTAAAAACTTTTTATTATAGACAACTTCAGACATAAAAACATGTAGAGGAGAAACTTGAACACCTATTAAATCATGGCCACCTTCAGCAACACTTGGCTAATCTTGTATTTCTCTAACACCTTCCGAAAATTATTTTGAAGCAAATTTTAACACTTTTAAATTTCTTAATCAGTGTTAGACAGACATTATAGTTTGTTTACACTGGAAATATTAAATGATTAGGAATGAAAATTTAAAAAATTAAAAATGTGTATCTTGGGTATGTCAAATTATATTGCTATGTCACAGGTTTTCCTGGCAGCAAAATAAGAATATTTTTGTCAATTTTCTGTTTTTATAGATTGATATAACTTACTGGAGCTTTTTCAGGAGGCTTGGAGTAAGGATGTAAACGAATGATGTTTTTCTAACTTTCTTCTTCCATTCTTATAAGGTGGAATTTAGTTATAGGGAACCTAGGGAAAAAAATCTACTACCATACTGACTTATAACTTCATGTTTATCAAGTAGTTATTATTTTAAAAATACGGAGCTGTCTTCCAACTCTTTATTTTTCTTCCCAATAAAAATATATTGAATCCGCTTGTCAATACTAACTTGATCTGTGCAAGTATTTCTTTTGTGCCTGAGTTTTAGTTGACTTCATTTTAATACAGAGTTGTATACTTTGGTATTTATTTGGGACTTTATTATTTTATTATATTAATTTACATAATTTTATTCTGAATCAGAAATACATTAATACAGTGGCACAGGGAGATCTGACTGGCCTTAAGTAACACAGTGGTTCTTTGGCTTTCATTAAATATATCTGTGTACATTTTCATATTACCATCCTTTTTGTTTTTATTAAATTTGCTTTTATTTAGATTTCAGTTATACATTTTGTGAAAGACTAATTCCAAGGCAGATTTAAATTTAATATCTTAGCTGGATATTTATATTTTCATGGCGCTGTTGTATAGGGTGATGTTATATTATGTGAAGTAAAACTATAAAGAATTGCAATCAAATTTCATGAACCACACCCTTAATCACTTGTCACTTTATTTTATATTCATACTATTTAGGTGATTATTCAGAATGAATACTTAACCCATCATAATCAAGACATAAAGTTAAATGTGGATTTTGTGACTATTTTCTCGCGCTTCATGTACATGCAAACATCTTAGGTATTTATTATTTCAATATTGACACTATGAGAATAATGTTTTATTTGCTTTCTCAGCAGGCTTGCATTTTAACCATTTTTCAGTGTGATTAGCACGATTTAGGTAGTCTCCTACTAGGGAAGCTTGAAAACCCCCTTCCCATGTTGACCTTTTCTAGCATTTGCTCTAATTCTGTAGGCCATTTTAGTCTTACAGTATGAAGAAGTAAATAATTTACATCACTGTGTGTAAAATGGTCTAAGTTTTTCAGCTATCATAGATTTTTTCCCAAAGTTATAGAACTTAATTAAACAACAATTTGCTATCACAGCTAGATGATAGTGTTATAGTTAGTAAATAAATTAGAAAGTGATGCTTGAATGAGCAACTAAAAAAATATTTTTATGCCTTCAGACACAAAACATATTTGAAAGTAAATTTCATTAATCTTCAACACTTGATTCTAATTATTTCCCTTGTAGGCAGAGTATGTAACTAAAACCTCTTTATTATTTTTTTCTTAGATATGTTCCTTATGTATATGTTTATAGTTTTTGATGGTAATGAGTTTACTTTGCTTTGGTACTAAATTTGAGAGTATGTCCAACAATAAAGTTGGTTGTGATAGACTGTAAGTTGAGTTAGTCCCTTTTTTGGACCTAACTTCGTATCTACAGGATAGTAACTGATTAAGTCAGAAAACATGTGAAAGTAATTGGGTATAAAAATAATTGTTATTAAGTTTTGTACTTCTTGTTTTCTTCAGTTTAAGTGCTTTAAAAATGTTAAGCTGGTTTGAACAATAACCCTTTTTGTGTGCTCATATTAATGAGGACTTGGTATACAATGTAATCCTTTTAATGCTGATGATTCCTCACAATGTTTAAACCATTATTTGGGAGACTCAACATATGTTATGGCAAAATGATTTTTGTTTTGTTTTGTTTTATGTGATACATCAGTTTTCAAAGCATATTTCTTAGACATCAGAGTCCAGCAGGTGGCTTTTTACATTAAAAAATTCATAAATTTTAAAATCCCATAAAATTTTATTTCAAATTCAAATTAACTAATTGAGAGTGTCAACATTTCCACTGTCTCTATATTAACATTTATAATAGGACAAATGGTTGCATATAGAAATTATCTGTAACATAATCTAAATTAAGATTCTAAACAGGCATTACAGATGCTGGCAACTTTGGCAATTATCATTTTGTTTGGTGAATAGTAGTAAAACAGTGTGCGGTAAAAGTGTTTAGAGAGAGAGGATAAATAAATTGAACAGTTTTGCAATGCAAAGTGGTTTGTGGTGTTTTTGAGGATTTCTTGGCTCTCTCTTAACTGCTATTGTGAGCCTGGAGCAGATTTCCCCATTGCTAATGCCCTAGAAGTATTAATTCACTTTGATATGCTAATTAGAGGGCATTATGCAAGAAATGAGATTAAGTGGCAGCATGAAGCCATTTGCCTGTCAGTAAATTGAGAGCTTTAGCATCAGGAGGAGCTTTGTGGTTTTTTTTTGTGTTTTTTTTTTTTTTTTTTTAGTTTCTCTTCGTTTTGCATATAAATAAAATTGATTGAAAGGTCTGGAGAAGCTTCTAGAACATTAGTGGATTTTTTTTTTTACCCTCCATGATTATTTAAATGTAATGTTATAGAATATTTCTGAATATTGACTTATTTAGAGATACATATATGAAGTTTTCATTGTACTTTCTCTGTATGAAAGTTCAGTAAGAATTTTGTGTTTTCTAAGTCTCTTTGCCCCTAAAGCCTAATTTTAGCAACATGGCTGATGAATTGTTACCACCTTTTTTCAGAAGTGTAAGCTGGTGTGTGCTTATGCACCAATGTATTCATTAAACTGAACTTCACAAGAATATTTTCTTCACTAGGGAAAGAAGGAAGAAGTTGTTGAATTGGGATTCAAGAAACTATATTAAATGAGCATTAAGACTCTAACTTCAGTACTTGAAAGCTGGAACAATTAGAATTAATGGTTAAATTTTGTCCTTCACACAGCCTGTGGAATTTATATTTCAGTTTATAACTGTTGTGAAAGATTACCATAATATTTGATTTTCATCTTGAAGATGAAGTGTCTCACTCTTGATTCTGATTTTGCTAACTTTTGGGATTTAAGCCAGACCTCTGTCTCTTTATGTAACTACTATGTGATTTTTCATATTTCATGGGAAATACAGGAATGATACTCAGATGGCAGTGGTGGTAGGAGATGAGTACATATGGAAAAGAAGGTGGGGGGGGGACTTATGAGAGTACTTAAGTCAATTCTTCCTCATGGGCATATGAGGCAATTCTTCCTCTTCCTGGCCATATGAAAAGATGGAAGTTTCCTCAAACTTAGAGCTTCTACCTTTATTAACCATCACTAGAGATAGAATTGCAAAACCCTGATAAAGTTGTCTGGGGTGTGGTTAGGGGAAAGTTTAGATAAAGCATTCACATTGGCTCTAAGGTCTAAATTCCACCACTGTAGTTGTGACTCTAAACTCAATAAACCATAACTTC
>JAGFMF010011785.1:2513200-2640700 GCA_019455555.1 Galemys pyrenaicus | reverse complement strand
TACAGAACCCCACTCATCTCAGTTAAAAAAAAAATTAAAACAAAAGACCTAAATAATAACCCAAACCACCTTTTAAGTTTAGACTGAGCAGAAAGATAGAAAATATAGACAACCCTGCATGATTTTAGGAAACTTGTTAAGTAAATACCATTTTTGTAGGTTAAATTTCCATCACATTTTTAACTGTCCCAATATTGATCACCCTATAGAAGAATGAGACTGAAGTCTGGTAGTTATTAGTATAAAGAGGGTCAGCTGCAGAGACTGGTACCCGAGCAGAGGCTCTCATGGTAATGATGCTGCTATTTATAGATCCCCATTTCATTAGTTGCAGAGTTTCAAGGAAGAGATTTTCTCTAGGGGAAATGGATACTTGAAGTTCATTTTCTTCCTCACATTAAGGCAGAAACGTGAACAACCTTCAGTATAGGACATTCGATTAAAGTATTTTTGCAGGGGCAGTTTGTTCCCTAAATATATTTGCAAGAGTAAATGTTGTAAATTTGAAACATAATGTAGGAATTCAGAAGTGCTAGTTGCCATTCTGACTGCTACTTTACATGCATTGTTTTAGTATCCTTCTTGTCATTTTTCTTGTAAAAATTGTTAAATTTTCAGAAACCATGCTAAGGCGTCCATTCCCTTCCTTGAGAATGCTCTAAGGCCTGTGAAAGAGTTAATTGATTGCAAGAAGTGCAGTTTCCAAAAAACACCATCTACCTGCAATGTGTATCTGTATGTATTTATAATATAGGTAATTGTGCTTTCCTTCTTGAATTCTTGACATTTGAGTTATTTTTTTCCCTTTAAGAGAATATTTACTTAGTTAGTATTCACTTAATTAGAACTGACTGTTTAATGTTTTCTGGGAGGGTATTTATGGTATTTTCTTTGCTATATTTGCATTCCAGAAATTAAGTCCCCCTGCCATTATTCGGCGAGCCTTTCATACATTAGAATGATGAATTGAAAGCAGAAATGGGAAAAAGACTGCAATGCAATGAAAATTTAATCAGCGTCTTCTGCTGCTTTAATAAGGCAAATAATTCTTATTGGCCGCTGTGTTAAGGTTTCTAATATTTAATTCATAACAAACCTTGCATTATTCTGCAGTAGCATCGACAGCTCCACTTTGCTGCCTGCCAACAGGCAACCATAAAAACTTAAAAGCAGATGTAAATGTCTAAAACAAGGAGAATGATTAGATCTAAAGCGGTCAAAAAAATCAACAATATTGTGAAAGAGTTTGATGGATCTCTATATTTAGTGATGCAAAATGATCTTAATTAAACTCACTTAAGCAGATTTTTTTCTGGACTTGGAGGTAACCTTTTACAAAGCAGAGCCTTTAATGCCTGACCAAAGACTCCAAGAGAAAACAAATGCCAAAAGTGTTGATACTATGCTTCTTTAAACTGGACACAAACTGTGCCATTAATACTAGAAGTATCTGGTTCGTATTCCTGTGTATATAAATACTGTCAACAAATGCAGTGTTAAAATTGAGCCAACGGAATGAAATATTTTATCTTCAATTAACCCAGTTTGAGAAAAATAGTACCTTTCTTTCATGGTCTGTCTCATTTTTGTTTGAAATGCCTTAAAAATTTTTGTTATGGAATTAAAGGCAGTATATATGTTTTTATTTCCTAACCCAAATCCAATAACTCTGTGTATAATAGCGTTTTCATTCTAGATTATCATCTAGATTATCTGAAATTTTTTTTGTTAGGTTATGTTGGGCACTAAGTTTGACCCTGAAAAAAATGAACAAAAAGATATTGTTACCGATTACATGTAAACAGCCGGAATCATTCAAAAGGATGTGGAGAAGAGTATTTCTACAGTGAAGCCAGAGAAAATGGCAACCTGCCAAAGCTAGGTGCACGCTCTTGTTACATGGAAGGGCTGGGCCTGTTCTCATTTCTTCTTGAAATGGCTTAATTGGTGTCAGCACCCCAGGGATAAAGGCCTCTAACACTGAAATCCACACGATTCACCCTGTCTCTGCTCAGTGTAGGGAAACTGGTAACAACTGGTGGTGAATGAGGAGTGAACGGTGCTGTAACAATACTCGATGATGTTTGGGATGACAGAAATTAATACGCACTTGCTTGAAGAAAGCAATGATTAATGGCAGTGAGCACGGAAACGCTGTCCCTCCTTTTACTCCACTTTGATGGGGATTGAAAAGCAAAAGGCTGTTTTCATTCTCTGTAGAAAGCAGAGGTCACACAGAGTACATTATAGCAATTTTTCCTCTCTGGCTTTTTTATTTCATAAATATTATGATAAGCATAGATTAGATAGATTTTTTTATGAAAGCTTGAAAGGATATTTTATGTCACTTAAACATTGTTGTTTATGCATAAAGAAATCACACATTCTTCTCTTCACTTGTTAGATCATTTCCCTTCATGTCAGAATAATTAGTGTAATTAGGAATTAAAAAAGCCCACAAACAATGCAGTTGTATTAGGGCTGCTTACTATTTTGTAACTGGAATCAAAAAGGCTTACTTTTCTAAAGACTGCTGAGCAGAGGATGGGGACAGGAGTATTACCAGGACTTTCACCTTTTTTCTGCCCCTCCCCCGATTTTTCTCAGTGAATGTTTGACGTAAATATATTTTGCAGGGTACTTGCACTTGTCAGCAGCTTTCTTAGCCATTTGATAAAGATTCTTTATTCTACAAGAAAGCCTGAAATAACAGAACTGTACTTTGGATAATGAATTCTTCATCTGTGGAGAACTTTAAAACAAAGTACAGTGTTGGCATTTTTTTCTTTTGAGTGAGAAGGCTGATATATCTTTTGGATCCGACAGGAAGACATAAATTAATAGAGTTCTGGAGTTCAGTTTCTCATTAATAATCCATTTTGTCATGGTTCTTGGCATTGTCAGCCTAGTAGCTGGTTCATATTTTCCTAAAGGATAAAAGCAGATTATGTCTTAAGGCACAATGCAAGAATAAAGAGTTTATCGCCTTTTGGGCGAAACTACATGCTATAAGAAAAATAGTGTTTTGCAAAAAGTTTCAATTTTTAGTTAGAAATGCACTGTACATTTTTCATAGGTAAAGCTTTTATTTTAAGATCTGCAATGGTTCTTGGAATATCAGAATGTTAGAGTTTTAGATCATTGCTTAGAGTTGCCTTTTGCTGATTATTTGTAAAGGTTTGTTTTTCATGTACAATTATGATAGACTTAAGCTTGTTTTCCTGTTTCATTCTTAGGATATAATTTCATTCTATATTAGGATATAATTATAGTTAAAGAAATTCAGAAAATTCACTGTTCTCTTTTGTACTGGTAGTTCTAGATACTCCAATAATTTGTCTAGTTTCCTAGACAAGGGATCCTTGACAGCACTTGTGACGGTTGCAGGGATTTTAACCATCTGAAAAATCCAATCAACAAAGTAAAATAAAATGGCCTTATTTCAGCTTGAAAAATCTTATAATTACCTTTTTAAATGGAGACTTTAGGAACATTTATAGACATTGAACCTGGTCAAAGGTTCTCATAAATGACATTTAAAGTTGGTTGTACATTAAAGAAATTAGTTCATGTAAGAATTGAAATACCATGCCCTCCCTGAGATTTGCCAGCCTGGTGAGTGGAGATCTCACATTTGTTTAAGAGCAGGAACCAAATTCAAAGGAAATGGGTACAAATAATGCCAATTTTTTTCTTACATTTAAATTTTTAAACTTTTGTCATTTATATAGCAAACTTTTATTGGTATTTTCTTAGGAATAGACAATTGGAAGCTATGTTTAGTATTTAAAACTTGGGACTGGTGCTGCCACTTGCAATTATCCCACTTTTTTGTTTGCTAATTTTTAAAATTCAGGGTATTTTTAATTAAAATTTTTAAAGTACAGGGCAGTATGCAGAGTCATCAGTGTAGAATTGAATATTGAGGTAAGAAGCTGGGAGAAAGAAAGGCATTTATCTGCATTATAAAATGAAAGAAGGAATATTAAGCTATGACCTAATGGGGAAGATAATGGAAGATTTTACTTTCTACTTAGAAGAGCTTATACGTACTATAATGTGAAAATGTTGATTTTTTCTGGGTGATTAAAGTTCATCATTGGGCTCAGTTTCTACTAATTATGCTATGCTACAAAGGTTCATTTAGAAATGGGAGAACTATATTTTTCTTGTACTTTGCATTCTTGAGGGTCCTTTAAGCTCCTAGTGGGTAAGGACTGCCTGTGCTTGTCTATTTTTAATACATAGAACAAACATGCTTAATAACTGATTTTTAAATAATTAAATAAAAGCCTTCATCTGATGTGTATTGAACATATTAAAACTGATAGGACATTTTTATAACCCTTAATATAGACATTTAACTGTTTTAACCCTCTATAAAAAACAGTCATAATACTTACTTAGATCTTAAATAATTGATATTTTATATAATTTATATTTTATAATTTATATACACAAATTATATGTTAAAGTTATTTGTATGTATTACTTCTCATATTATTATCTTTTAATTTTTTTTTTGCACAGAAGAACTAAAGTGTAGGCCAGAGGTGCAGGGGGTGAGAGGATTTACCAGAGACAGAATGAGGGGCAGAATAGGCACTAAATAAATACACTTAACTAGCAGGTGAGACTGGAGCATCTGCTGTGCCATAGGTGGGTTATCTTCCTGGTCAGGGATTGAACTAAGGCCTTAATTGTGATCGTGCTGAGACTTAACTCCTAGGCTACCAGGGAGGCCCCTTTGCATTACTGTCTAAACACTAATATTTACTCTAGAAAAAGAAAAACTTATGGTGAAACTCCTGTTAACATGCTTGGATTTGAATATTCACCTTTGGAGTTTTACTTTAAAATTAGGTGTAATAAGCAATCTGTTTAATAGCTAGGAAATAATTGTCTTCAAATAGTAGTTTTGAGTTATGATGATTTAAGGCATTTCTCTATAGAGTTGGGAAGGACATTTGTTTTAGTACATTGTAGTGAAATCTTAAAGAGTAGATTTTGACAAGAGACATTTTGCTGACACAGAATATTTTGTTCATTTTGACTCTCAAATAAGTTCTTCTGTCATAATGATTGATTTATATTCATTTCAGACTGTACAGTTTTGTAACTGGATTTTCTATCTATAAGCTACAAAAATTCCTATTTAGGTTAATGATAAATTAAATGATTATCTTCAAAGGTGACAGTTTGGTCTCATATATTTGACTAATAAAAAGATTAACCTAAGATTAGTTAAATAAAAAAGTACTATGATTATGAGTTATTGAAATGAATGCTAGTTGTAAATTTAGCATGCTTGGGAACACAGAATATACGAAGGTACTTTTGGACTTAGTTTTAATTATATTACTTATCTGTACCACAGTCATTGCTGAACTACCAACTTCCTATTTTGAATCAGTCATTTGTATATCTGTTGCTACTCATCAGGAAAAACTTTAGATCATGTTTTGTATTCACTTACTTTGTTCAGTATAATTCTTAGACTGATTTTAGTTAAAAAGCAGCCACCTCGATATTTGCAATAAAAACTCCATTGAAAGTAATTTTGTCATGGATTGTCTCAGTTACGGCACCAAAGGATCATTCTAAGTGGCCAGTGAATTTGGTGAATACTTAGTGGTAAGGAAAGCTCTGTGGCTGAGGTCTATGGCTACATCTGATTTCTTTAATAAATCAGTTGCCAAATTTAGTGTGAAGTAAAATATCTTCATGAAAATCATTAAGACTTAGAAAACTTACAAATATTTGCTTGATGAATATTTTTCCTATTTTGATCTTGTTCTTAAAAAGGCAAATCATTCAAATATCTGTAATTTTTTCTAGCTGATAGTTAATCAGTTCGCTCAGAATTGCCATTTAAAAATATCTACACTGATACTCTAGAAAACTGTAGAGGAGTTTTTGTTATAGTATCTTTTGAGCATATGATGAAAGCAATAGATTTCTTAGAAAACTGTATGTACTCACAGAAGTTTTGAATATAATTGCAGGGAGTTTATAGATACCAATAAAATTGTTCATGATCACTCAGGGAGAACCATGATCTTCAGTTTAAGAACTGGTTTGTAGAGAGAGACTTAACTTTTTTTTTAAAATTTACTTTTGCACAGAAGAACTGGAGTATAGGGCAGAGGTGTGTGTGTGTGTGTGTGTGTGTGTGTGTGTGTGTGTGTCTCCGGGAGGTGAGAAGATTCGCCAAAGACAGAATGGTGAGCAGAATGGTGGATTTACTGAAATATACTGCTAAGGGGACCAGCAGGGGAGACAGGAGAGGTCTGCTATGCCATGTGTGGTTAGTTCCCTTGCCGGGATAGAACTCAAGTTGAACTCTGGCCCTAGAGGTGCTAGTGCTGAGACTTAACCCCTAGGCCACCAGGGAGGCCCCCGTAGAGATAGACTTAAGAAGAAAATTTTGTTCCATATTTTAATTGCAGTTACTTTTATTATTTTTTAAAGATTTATTTACTTATGCATACAGGAGCTGGGGTACAGGCCAGAAGTATGGGGGTGAGTGAATTCATCAGAGACAAAATGGGGAGCAGAACAGGCAAACAGACTCAGATACACTGCTGAGGGGAGAAGCTGGCAAAACAGGAGAGGATCTAACATGTGTTGCAGTGGCTGCCGATGCTTCACAGTGCTGTGACTTAACCCTTGCGCTACGAGGGAGGACCAGATTTACTTTCTTACTAGTGGTTATACAACTATAGAACCTGTGATTTCTGAGGCTAGTGAATATTTGGAAGGGAGAATCAATAGTTGCAAAAAATGAAGAGCAATCTAGCAATGAAACTCAGGTGCTGGTAGACCTGGAGAAAAAGGACAGCACTAAAAGAGGAAAATCTGAAATTTGGGACGTGAATTGTTGAAGGACTTATGTAATAGTGCTAATTGTATTATGTGTTATGCTTATTATTTATCACATGCAGATAATTTTGTAGCCCCTTTGTACACAAATTAAGTGTATGTTTTCTTGGGTAGCAAAATGCATTAAATTCGTTAAAATTTGCTTTAAGAAGACTTGAGGAAAGTATGTCAGTGATTCTCACACATCTTAATCTAGTTTGTACTTTGAATGGCTCAAGTACCCATGCATGATTTTGTTAACATTGTGTTGTTCCAAATAGTAACACATTTCATTGTACATGATCCAAAAATTGCATTTGTTAATACTACTACAAGATCTTCAAAAAACTTTTAGATACTGGCAAGCTGTCAAATATGGTGGTAGACACAGATGTTTCAAAATTCTAATTTTTTTTTTTTCATAAAAAATCACATTTTATCATTGGCATCAAAGCAGTCACTTGCTTTCCTTGAAGTAATAGGTTTACTTGGTTCATTTTCAAAAGAATGTCTACCAAACATTTGAAATAACAATAGTTAGTCATTTTTTAAAAAGAAGTTAGTTCAGCTTGTAACTTAGTTGTTTGAGTGGCTTTCCTCAGATCTTGCATGCAGCAGAGGTTCTTTATAGATCATTATTGTTATGTTGCACAGAATAATAAAAAGACATGTACACAAGGTATAATTAAATTAATGATTTTTACTCTTTTATCAAGGACCTTTTGAAATGAAATTGGATTTTTTTTTTAAAACTGCCGTGCCTCGTGGTAAAGAATACAGTGATTGTTAGTGGTTTGGTGCCACTGATTTGCTCCATGCTGGTTGCCATGATTCATTCAGTTGTACCAACCTTTGTATACCAGCAGTGCAAATGTCAACACAGTGAAAAAATACAGTAATGTCTTAGTATTATAACATCAGTTTTACCTTTGTAAACTTTTGAAGGGGTCTCAGAGAACCTCTGTCGTCCACAGGACCATCTTTGAAAAACTCTGTAAAGTGAACTATGTATAAAATATGACTTTCCCTATCATTTTATTATAAATATCAGAGAAAACTTTTAGTATGCCACTCCTGAGGGCAACAAAATACATCTTTCAATCATTACTTTAGTCCTTTGGGAATATTTATTGAGGGTCTATAGAAGTATAATATTCTGCTGAATATACTTTAAAATTAACAAATCTTTTATCATTAGCAAGTGCACCTATAATCACTCTTGTCTCTACACATAAAAACAAAAGGAGAGATCAACAGATGCATATTGGCTGAGTCACAATTTTCTGCACAAATCCAGTATAAGCTTCCAGGGGTTCCTGGGCAAGTTACAGAGTGATTATTTTTAAAATAAGAGTTGAGCTAGGAGATTTTGAAAGTCATTCAACTTTAATATTTAATTAAATGTGTTTTCAAAATCAGAGTTGACCCATTTAATTAAATTGGTATAATTTTGTGCTGATTGTTATCACCTAGGTTAACACCTAGGTTAAGCATTAATGTTTTTACAGTGTTGAAAGATAGAAGGTATAGTGGGGGAAGTGGATGTGACACATTAGTAGAGAAGGCCTCTAGAAGCAAGTAGCAGGGAACAAGAAACTTGAATGGTGGGGAGACTCATATTGCAAGGTATTTAATGTTATCTCAGGAGTTTTATGCTCTTTACTGGGATAAAAGAAGGAAAATTGAGGTCAGTCAGAAATGACACTAAGACCTTTAAGTTGGGGAACTGATCAGTGATATGGGCTGGTAGTGCCATGTGTAGCATAAAAACTATTTGAAAAATCTGCGAAGTTAAAAGTGGGTCATAACATAAATAATATTGATTACGAGGTTCTCTTAGCTCCCTTATGTACATTTTGACCAGAAAGCTTTAATTTTTTTGAAGGTAAACAGTAGGTTTAAAAAAGTATTTATTTTGATTTCAATGAAAAAGTTTATTGCCTTTAGATATTTTATGATTTTCCTTCTGACAGTTTATAAGTAAGGAATACTATTTAGTAGGGAAAATATACCCCTAAACTGAGACTCCTACTCAGTGTCAAATTCGTTTTTGTGCAAGAATGCTAGTTGGAAGGGCTCTGTAAATTCTGCGAAGTTGCTGTTTAGATCCTTAAAAAGCAGAGAAAATTTCTATAGTGCAATTTTGTGTTCAGGCAAATCAAACTTGGAAGATGGGGAAGTGTCTATTGTGGCAATATTTAAGGAAAAAAGACTCCAGAGACTGTGTATTTTGGAAATATTTGACAACATTAGCAATATCAACTACTGACAAAAAAGAACCACCTCTTTGGCAAATCTTTTATAGTTATGCCAAGAAAAGCAGCTTCATTGGAACATTTTCATAAACTATCATCAGTTATGCAGCAGCGGCTTCACAAATCAGAAATGATATCTTCAGGCACTGCTGTCAAGTGTTATTCAAATAATACCAGCCTCACATTTGAATAACAGCAGACATTTTGAATTAATTAATCAGATGAGATAGTCTAGGCCTTTTCTCATTAGTCTCTGGGTCAGGCTTGGGAAGATATATGTGTTGGTGATGATATACTTGTCTTTAATCGTGATTTATGAAGATTTAGGATTGTGTGTGATTTGTCAAAGGTTCTGGGAAAAGGCTGGTGCATATTTCATTACCTAATCTGAGATTGATTTTATGATGCTAACAGATATCACACTATTGTTCAGATGTGTGGGAAGTACAGGTATACACAGCATCTCAGGCTTTTTACTGGCTTATCTTTGCAACTGTCAAACAATGCTGTAAACTTTAACTGCTTGTAGTTAACCATTCCTGCTTTAATTATAGGCAGATTTTTCATTCTGTCCAAAGGGAGAAGTTTCAATGGTTATTTAGCTAAAATGCACAGCAGACATTATAACTATGACCTGGTATGAATCATGGACAAAGTTGGTAAATTTCATGGGTTCGTCATGGTGAAAATATAAAATTTCATGGCTTGTCAAAGATTAATAGAAAAGTACTATTAAAATGGTACAAGTAATGGAAGAACAACAAGGAAGGTTGTTCTCCTTACATGTAATCTCCTCTTTCAGGAATGAGTTTAGCAAAACTGGGATGTAAAGTGTTATTTTTTTTCCCTTTCAGTTATTCAAGTAATGTTAAGCATTTACTGTTTTGTTTTTTTTTAAAAGATTTATTTATTTATGCATACAAGAACTGGAGTACAGGCCAGAGGTGTGGGGTGTGAGAGGGTTCACCAGAGACAGAGTGGGGAGCAGAACTGATGGATTCACTGAAATACGCTGCTGAGGGGAGCAGTGGGTGAGGCAGGAGAGGTCTTCTGCACCATGTGGGTCCCCTCCTTGGCTGGGGATCAACTCTTGCTGCAGTGGCTGTGGATGCTTCATAGTGAGGTGCTTAACCCCTTGCACCACCAGGGAAGCCAGGATTTACTAAATGAAATAATTTATGTGAACATATCTACTACAGCACCTCATATAGTAAATGCTGAATATTTGCTAGTTTTCTTTTTCTGTTTTCCCTCTGCTTGATATTTAAAGCTTTGTTAACACCATTTAGCCTTTGTATTAATAACGGTTTGAATTTTAATCCTGCTGGTACTTAATTCTTTGGAGAATGTTTTATTTGGCGGAGAAGCATTCAAGTGTGGTAGGCCCTCACGCTAGCCTACTAGACTACTGTGGTGTCCTAGTGTGATACTATATTTGTGTCATGTCTATTTGTTCAATGTATGTATGGTGTGTATTATGTCAGGGAGGTAGGTGGTCAGTTCATGAGGAATCAAAAATTAGGCTTTCAGTGTATTTGAATCCTGTTCTGCTTCATATGTGTCTTACTGTTTTACCTAACTTCTGAGGGTAGTTATATGTTTGTGATAACTAGTATGTATATTTCATTTAATTCTCAAAGCAAACTAACATGCTGAATTCATGAAGAACTAAGAAACAGTTAAGATGATTTTCAGCCTTGTCATACAAAATAAAAAATTTGCTTTTCTTTCCCATTTTAGACAGATGATTGACAGGCATTGTTTAATTGGAACGATTGGGCTATTAATAATTATTATTTTTCACTTCTGTGTATTGGGAAATAGGTGAATACGTCTAAATAACATTGGGCATATATTAACACAATTAGAAGCAGACAGTTCTAATTGATGTGCACTTTGGGAAAGGATAGTTTATAAATAATAAGATATATTGATATTTGGAGAGATAGAATATTTAGAAGTAGTTTGAGAGGCAACTTAATTCAGTAAAACAATACTGATTTTGGAATTCAACAGATCTGAGTTCCAATTCTGGAACTGTTATGTAATTTATTAGTAACCTTAGCAAGTGACCTAATTTTTCCTGAGCCTTGATGTCAGGTCTCTAATACCTAGCTTTCAAGACTGTTTTAAGAATGAGAAGTGAATGTGTATATAGTACCTAGCATGGTGTTTGACACTTACTTGTATAAGGGACTGTTGATACTAATCTGCTCAATTATCTCTTCAAGAAACGCACATTGAAGACCCACCATATGTCAGTAATAGAAGTTAGGCTTCAGAGATTCCTTACCTTATGAAACTATTTTAATTATATATTTTATTTTAGATTGTGCCAGTAAATTGTGAATTCTCTGAGGGCAGAGATACTGTGTTCTCACCAACACTTGTCATTTTCCATGTTTAAGAAATTAGAGCTAAGGTCTCCCTGGTGGCACAGGAGTTAAAGTCTCAGTGCTATCAAGCTATCAGTAGTCACTGTGGCATGTGGCATGAAGGGGACCCACATGGCACAGCGGACCTCTCCTGTCTTGCCTGCTGCTCCTCTCAGCAGTGTATTTCAGTAATCTGCCTGTTTTGCTCCCGACTCTGTCTCTGGTGAATCCTCTTATTCTCCCCACCCCCACACCTCTGGCTTAAACCCCAGTTCTTGTATGCATAAGTAAATAAAATAAAACTTAAAAAAAAATTAGAGCCATCATAGTGGGTACAAAGTAGTATCTTGTAGCTTTGATTTGCATTTCTCTAAAGACTAACAATGTTGAGAATCTTTTTTAATGTGCTTGTTAGCCATTTGTTTATGTTCTTTGGAGAAATACCTCTTTAAGTTCCTTGACCAATTTTTTTTTCTTTATTTATATACATTTGACATCAGTTGTAATCCCCATGTATTCCCCATCACCATTACACCAGTGGACCATCTCCTCAGTCCCTTGTGCTATTACCTGCCCTCTTTCTGCCCCCTCCCCACTAAGCGTCCCCAATTTGTCTTTGACCAATTTTTAATTGGGTTGTTTGTCCTTGTTGGGTTTTAACTGTTTTCTTTATTCTAGATTCTAGACTCATCTGAGAGGCTAAAAAAATATGATTTGCAAATATTTTCTCCATTCTTGAGGTTGTTAATTTATGTTCTTGTAAATAGCCTTTGATACACGTTTTTGATTTTGATGAAGTCCAATTATCAACTTACTATTCTGTTGCTTTTGCTGTCATATCTAAACATTCATTGCTATATGTCTTGAAGACCACTATAATTCTTTTAAGAGTTTTAAAAGTTTAGCACTTATATTTGTGGTTGATTCTTTTGAGTTACCTTTTGTATATTGTGTGAGGTAATGACCAAACTTCATTCTTTCAGATATGAATATCAGATTGTCCAAGTATCATTTATTGTAGCGATTATTTTTTTTTCCTCATTGAAAGTGTTCCAGGAAATTTGTCAAAAATCAGTTGGCTGCTGTTATAAAGGGTTATTTCTAAACTCAATTTTATTGCATTTATCTGTATTTGGAGTTACTGTAGATTTGTAGTAAGTTTTGAAATTGGAACATGAGAGTTAGAATCGCTATTCAAGACTTGTTGGAATTCCATATGAATTTGTCTGTTTATTTTTCATGTCTGCAAAAAATTATACTAGGGATTGTAGTGAATTGTACATTACTTTTGAGTATTATTGCTATCTTACCAATATTAAGTTGTCCAATCCATGAACATAGTACATCCTTTCATTTAAGGTTTTAATTTCTTTTGGCCATGTGTTGTAGTTTTCAGTGTACCAGTCTTTTCCTACATATTTTATTCTTTTAGATGCTATTTTAAATAGAAGTGTTTTCTTAATTTCATTTACAAGTTTTTCATTGCTGTTGTATAAAAACATAGCTTATTTTCATGCATTAATTATATATCTTATAACCTCACTGAATTTGTTTATTGGCTCCAGTAGTTCTTCTATGGTGTCTTTGGGGTTTTCTATATCCAAGATCATATCAGTTGAGAATAGAGATAATTTTACTTCTTGCTTTCCAATTTGGATGCCTTTTATTTATTTTCCTTTGTCTTATTGACTTGGCTGTAACTTTAAGCACAGTGACAAAATACTGTAGTGAAAGTGGGCATTTTTGTCTTATTCTTGATTGTAGAGGGTAGACTTTTAGTCCTTCACCAGTGAATATTATGGGTTTTTTATAAATGCCCATATAATCTTGAAGAACTGCCTTTCAGTTTTCTGAAGGTTTTTTTTATAAGGGGATGTTGGATTTTGTCAAATGCTTTTCTTGTATTAATTGAGATAATCATGTGGGTTTTTTGGTTTTACTTACTCTATGAATGTGGTTTATTTAAAATTGATTCAATTTAACAACATTTAACCACTGTTGCCCTCCTGGGATAAATCCCACTTGGTCATGGTGAATAATCCTTTTCAAATGCTCTTGGATCTGATTGCTAGTGTTTGTTGAGGATTTTCCTATCTACATTTGTACGGAATATTGATTTGTATTTTTTTGTGGTAACTTTCTCTGGCTTTGGCATCACAGTAATACTTGGCAGAAAGGAAAAGCTGTATGTGCTCCCTCTTTTGTCTTTTTAAAAGAGTTTGAGTGGAATTGGTGTTAATTCTTCTTTAAACATTTGATAGATTTTAAAATTATTTAATCTCTCATTGTAAATCTGTTCAGATTTTCTTGTCGAGTTTGGTAATTTGTATGTTTCAAGGAATTTTTTCTAGGTAATTTATTGGTGTATGATATTTCTTAAATTTAGGGTAATACCCCCATTTTCATTTCTGATATTAGCTCTTTCTGTTTTAGTCTAGCTAAAGTTTAACAATATTGTTGACAAAATTTTCAAAGAACCAAATTTTGGTTTCATTGATTCTGTTTATTGCTTTTCTGTTGTCTCTTTTTCATATCCCTCTAACCTTTATTATGTCCCTCTTCTTTCTGCCTGCACTGGGTTTTTTTTTGTTCTTTTTTGGTTCCTTTTTTAGTAAAGTTTGGATTATTGTTTGAGATTTGTCTTCTGTTGTGATGTATACATTATCATGATAAATTTGTCTTTTGCTACTGTAGTTTCTATATCTTACATGTTTAGGCATATTGTGTTTTCTTTAATGTCTTATTCATTTTTTGTTCTCATTCCATTACTTTTTTCTTGTGTGTTTAAGTGATTTTTTTGTAGTGTACTTTTTGGAATTCTTTTGGAATACTTTTTATCATTTTTTTGGATTCTTTTATCATTTTCGCTTATATATATTTTTTGGTTAATAGGGGATTGCAATTTAGTATACTAAATTTATGACAGCACAATTTAAATTGATACCAACTTCGCTTCAGTAGCTTACAAAACTCCTATACAGATCCTCTTTCCTTTATGGTGTTGTCACAAATTGTATCTTTTAATGTTGTATGCCAATTAAAACAGAATTACAATTTTATGTACTTGTTTTTTCTCAAATCAAATATTAATGATTTACCATTTGTTTGTAAAAATGTGTAATTTCAGTAGTACAATTCTACTCTTCAACATGTGCATATACTTTACTAACTCACTGTGAATGCTATAGTGACAGTACAAACCTATTACATTTACCTTCATTACCTCCCTATGCATTTCCCTTATTAATCACCTGTTTTTCCCCAAGTCTAAGGATAACTTGCTGTGTTTTACTAGTTTGTTTCCTTTTGTTACTTGTATTCTACAAATTAATGAAATCATCTGTTAATTATCTTTCACTTTCTGACTTTTTTTTTAGCACAGTCATCTCAAGTTTCATCTATATTGTTACAGAAGACACAGTTTTCTCTTTTTAAATAGCAGAGTAGTAGTCCATTGAGTATGTATACCACAATCTCTTCATCTAGTCACCTGTAAATGGGCACTAAGGTATTCCATGTCTTGGAATTTTAAATTATATAGGAAACAAAAAAGAGGCTACAAACTGAAAATTTAGTAATATTGACTCATATTTGTCTTTGTAATTTCTTTCATTTAAATTCTCTATTTCTTCCTATTACCTTGAATTACTGTGTATTATAGCTCTTTCACTTCCTGCAGGGCAAGTCTGGTGATATTTCAAGATTCTTTTGTCTGCTCAAATGTACTTTTGAAATCCTTGAATTTTATACTTGTTATTATATTTTCAGCCCTGAAATTTCTGTTTTGTGTTATAATTTCTATCTTTATTGATATTTTCTGTTAGTTGTGACATCTTTCTCCTGTTTGTTTAGCTTTTTGTGCCTTTACCTCTTCAAGTATATTTAAGACAATTTATTTAAGATCTTTGCATAGTTTGTCCAATGTCTGTGCTCCCTCAGGCAATAACCTGTTGATTTTTTTGGAATGCACCATTGTTTCTCTCTCTCTCTCTCTCTCTGTGTGAGTGTGTGTGTGTGTGTGTGTGTGTGTGTGGCAACCTGGACACTTTGAATAGTGTAATGTGATAATTCTGGAAATCACATTCTTCTTAAAGTTTCTTTTTGTTTGTTCTGGGCTGTAGATCATTTTTTGTTTAGGAACTTTGAAAAACTATATTCAGAAACTATGTTTTCTGAAAATATCCTGCATTTGTCTTGTATATTTTCAGAAGTCTGTTCCTTTAGCTTGTGTTCAGCAAATGTTTCAATAGAGTATCCCTGGAATGCCAGGAATCTAAGTAAATGAAGAAAACAAGAAAAAGCAAAAAGCTAGTGTCTCTGTCTGTGGAAATTTCTTCATTTCTTTGCCTAGCTAGGAGGCTTAGTCAGGCTCTTTGCACCTGTGCTACAGTTTTTATTCCCTGCTTGTGCTGAGCCTAGACATCAACCAAAGATAAAAGCTTAGGTACTCAGATCATTTCTGAGCATGTGTCCTGCCCTGAGTAGTCATGTGACTTTCTAAATTCTGTAGTGTATGTGATGCTTTTGAGTATCCTTGCTTTCCAAGAACATCTGTCCTCGACTTTTTTTCTCAGGCTTTCCATACACTATTGTTTACCTCAACCAATTGGCAGCAGGTTTTTCTTTTCACTTATTAATATTTTCTTTCTGATGAAGTAGAAAGATCATCTGGGGATTTAAGAATTGGGCTGAAGTGAAGTAGTATTGAGGGACTGATGAATACCTGGAATAGTTATTGAAGAGATGACTGAGCTGGCCAAGGATAAGAAAAAGGATTGATTGTTAGGTTGAGGTTGGAGGCTGCTATTCAAGTGGTACTAGCATAACTCCTTGTGATTTCTTTTGCAAGTTAATGTAGATTGTAATATTAGTATATGCTTGGTGTTTTTCTTAGCACATGGCAGAAAAAGATAGGGCTCAGATGCTACATATAGTGGGATATAGAGCTTTGTTGTAAGATTAATTAAGATTGTCAATCATATACTCTACTTTGGATATGAGTGACAGTGGTCAGCAGATCAGGAGAAAGTTGAAGGGTTGAGATTTGGTTGACTCAGATTGCTTAACATGTAGAATGGAAAGAAGGGAACCAAGAAGACTGGAAAAATAAAAATTTTAGTTCATAGAATGAGACTTTTAAATTTTACTTCAGAGATCGAATAGATCCAGATGATAAGTCATAAAGTCCAATATGTGGTCCTGGGAATTGTTCAGTTAAAGTAAAATGAAGCTAAAGGTTATTCCTTTTAAGGAAGTCAATTCTAAGGCAAAGATGTTGGTTGCATTTCTTAGATATTCCCTGAAGCTAGTCTAATGGCAAACTTGGGATGGAGAAGAAGACTGAGCTTGTGCCAATGTTTTTAATGAACATGGATGATTATTAATATTAGTTAATGAACAGCAGTGGATGCTGTCTTGCCAAGTTAATTTTTCTTAGATAATTAGTTGTTTCCTATGGAGATCAAGCTATGGTCAGTTTATTTGTAAATAAGCAGATATTAAGTTAGGAAAATGAAACTCATGAGCACTGTTCATACCATTAATTCACTCTGCAAACATTTACAGAACACTTTTTCTCGGCCTTTCACACAGCTGAGATGGGGAGACAAGCCTTGAGATAGATAACTGATGTAGGGTGCCAAGTTTTATTGTACAGTAGTAGACTTATGTGGTATATATCCCAAAATCCAGTAGCATGGAGAGGAAACTGAAATGGGGGTGGAGAGGGCTGTGAGGCTAGAGAGACACCAAAAAGCCAAAAGGCCACAAAACAGAACCAAGTGCTATAGCAGTAGGGTCTATAGCCTAACAAGGGATAGTGCCCGATATAGTCTATGGGTTCTCACCTGTGCATACAATTGCAAGAGACCTCAGGCTCCAGGAACAACAACCATGCGGTTTATTTTACAAACAGGGGAAACAAAAAACTTACTGTATCCACAAGTGGCTGGCTGCTTTATCCAGATAGCATCAGTGATGGTTGCCACTGGTCACCAGGAGTGCTGGCCAGTCACTGGCCAGTAGAGATGGCCACTACTGGTTCTGCAGAGATGGTGTCAGAGACACCCAGTGCTAACAATTCTTTGTGAGTTGTTGGTTTATACCAACAATGAACAGCTCTTTGAGACACCAGGCCCAGGGCCTTTGGTGCTCCCTTCAGTCAATGTCCGAGACAGGACTGAGGCCCAGTCTCTGGCAGAGTCCTTCAGCCTCCTTTTCCTCTTCAGAGGGCAGCTGCTGGATGCTTCTTTTCTTCATTCTTCAGAGACTGGAACCATCTTCTCTTCTTCAGGGACTGGTGTTGTCTCCTTCTCTGCAGCGCTCTCCTCCTCTGCAGGGTCTCTTCCTAGGGGCTGCTTCAGTTCCCTCCAACCCTGGCTTATATCCACTTTCAGGGTGCCCCACCCACCAGTCTGATTGGACCATTTTTCAATCCTTGTGGCTGATTGGATCATTTTTCAGTCCTATGGCTGATTGGTCTATTCCACAATCCAGGAAGTGCACTTTACATAAAAGGACTCTGAGGACTGTCATAAATGACTTGTGAGAGGCAGGGTCCTGGTAACAAAGCACCAATCAACTCAGAGCTCTCACCTGATTGGTCCATTCCACAATCCGGGAAGTACACTGTTACATAAAAGGTCTCTGAGGAGCAACTGCCACAACTGTCTTGTGGTGGAGTAGTAGGGTAAGAGAACACCACTGCACCTGCCGGCTCCCATCACTGAGGCTGCTGGATTCCGCTAACAAAACCATCAGAATTTCTACTTAAGTATATCTATTTTAGTTACTTCCTGTATATTTGTTAATGTAAAAGATTTCAGACAGTATAGAAAGTATAAACAACATGTTAGTGTCTTATTTAAATGGCATGTAGTTTAAGTAAACATTACAGATAGAATTGAAAGCCCTCTGTGTATCCTTCCCTAATTCCATTCCCCTTTCTTTTTGTCCTTCCTCTGCACACTGAACTTGCTGTTCAATATTTCCCTGAACTTTTTATTAGTATTGCATGTTTTGAATCTTTTAAAAATATTTCATACAGTTCCTGGTTTTCTACAGCTTTGCTTTGCTCTCACTCAACGTTGATTTTAAGAATTTTCAATGGTAATACTGTTAGCACAAGTTCGATTTTTTTCCTGCTGTTTAGTTTCCCATTGTATGACTGTTCTTACTTTTCCTGAAAGTAGATGTTTAAATTAGTGTAATTTTTTGTGTTATAAAATACAAGTTGTAGATTTTTTTGTATGTGTTTTTGTTTAGTTGAATTATCAATTGCATAAAAAATGATCTCAAAATTTAGCATCTTAAAACAGCAAATACTCATAACCTCATAGTTTCTGTGCATTAAGCATTTAGGCATATTTTAAGTGGGTGCCTCAGGGCTCTCCCAAAGTTAGCCAGGTCACGGTAGATCTGTAGTTATCTCCAGGCTCATCTGGGGGAAGATTCACTTCCCTTCTCCCTAACATGGCTCTTGGCAGGCCTCAGCCCTCACTGGCTCTTGGCCAGATCCATGAGTATCTCCCCACATAGCATGTCCATAGGTCAACTCAGTGTTGCAGCTGACTTCCACTGAATGAATGAGAGAAGCAAACCAAGGTGGAAGCCATGGTGACCTAATCTTTGAATCCTATCACATCTCCCATACTCTGATCAGTACAAGCAAGTCCAGTTCACTCTTAGGGCAAGGCCATAACATAAAGATATGACTAACAGGAAGTTGATCATTGGAGGCCTTATAGGAGGACTACCACACTGGCTCATAGGGTATATATACATCATGGTTCTCCTAGATCTGTGAAATCTCTTCCTGAGGTAGCTATTCTAATATATATTTCACTAAAAAATAAGACTTAAACCCTTCATTAATATTTAAATTGGGAATTGACATAGGTGACTTGTTATTTATAGTGAGTATCAAGAAAGAATAGTGGGAGTTCTAGGTTTGTTTTAATGTATTTGCCTGTTTTATTCTTAGATGGGAGTATTTGTCTATAATGTTATCTAGATTCAACTAAATTAATGCTAATAAAATGGACAACTTATGTAAGAAGCATTTACAAAGAAACATGGATTCAAACAAGAGGAATAATGTGAGTATATGTTAGTAAAATGGAAGAACTGATACTTTTATTCTTGGTACAATCTCTAATCTGTATGTGAAGGAAAAGTAATTGTGATTTATAATGTTTGAACAGGAAGTGAATAAAAATAAAATCACAGTGACCATTCCTTCATATTTTAATTAAATCTTTAGTATTTTTATAATTTAAATTTTTTTCTTTATGTTTTATCACCTTTGTAACTGTGAAATAGCACACTGTATATACAAGTTAAATAAATGTACATATATTGTGGGTATGTGGTCACATTTATAGACTTTTCTATTAGAATCTTAGAGATAAGAAAAAATATACTGCTAGAGTGATAAGATGGAAAGGATGGATGACCTAAAGAAGTTAGGAAAATCTTCACAAAGGAGGCAGATTCTGAAATGGCTTACAAAGGACAGATAGGTGTCTAAATTGCAGGAAAAAAATGAGTGAGGAAGGTAGAGGAGACAGCATTAATAGTGGAACAGATCCTTTAGCATATGGGGTTTTGAGAATTGATAACAACTTTCCTAAGTCATTAGATTGAGAATTCGGGGGCGGGGTGGGAAGATGAGAATAGAGGTGGTCAGAAGGTAGGCTGTGTATAGTTCATGGAGATCTATTATGTAGGACATTGGTTTACTATTAATAGAACTAAGGAATCTCTTAGTTCTCTGATGGAAAACTGGCTACTTTTGTACTACAGTGCTGTCCTGAAACTTACAAAGCTTACCTCAGCAAACAGTTCCCAATGATAGGGAGCAGTGGTTTCCTATTGAGATCTGTGGATCATTGTTTTTGTTTTTTATAAGCAAAAAGTGGAGAGTAGACATTTTATTATTATTTTAAAGACAATTTTTTGACATATAATTCACTTAAATAAACATATATAAAATTTATGGTATCAGTTTGACTTATTTTTCTGTACTGTGACTCAAAGACCCTTCACCCCAAATGTTTCTGCATTCTCTTATATGAATTAAAAACATTTTAAAAAAAGATTTATTTATGCATATAAAAGCTGGGGTACAGGCCAGAGGTGTGGGAGGTGAGAAGAGTCACCAGAGACAGAATGGGGATCAGAACAGGCAGATGTACTGAAATACACTGCTGAGGGCACCAGCAGGTGAGACAAGAGAGGTCTGCTGCACCCTGTAGGTCACCTGGCTGGGGATTGAACTCCTGCTGCAGTGGCTGCAGATAGCTTTATAGTGCTGTGTCTTAACCCCTCACGCCACCAGGGAGGCCCCTGAATTTAAAAAAATTTGCCATAATATATTAAAATGAAAATATTTACAAATGAAACAGTTCTTGTAGTGAACTCATTAACTGGTCATATTTTTAAAACTTTGTACTATGAATATTCAAAAACAAGTGCACAATTAGTGTACCTATCACCTTTTATGTGTAACTGCATTTAAATCTTATCATAGTGCTTATACTTTTTGCTTTCTTACAAATTTAATTCTTCACTTTACAAGGGAGGAAATTAACCCTGGAGAAATTGAATTACTTGGAAAAAATTTAAATCATGGAAGTAAGGGAGTTGATGGGATGGAAACACTTCTTTTACTCCTGTAAAAGGTGTCCTCTGTGAGTGGACATTTAGCCATCATCTTGTTTGTAAGGTTGTCATGCCCCACTCTAGATGTACTGAATCAGAGCTTGTAGTTGGCAGAATTTCCAGATGATTGGATGTGCATTAATGTTTGAGAAACTGTGCTAGGCTAAATTCCATCTTTGGGCAACAATGAAATTTTAGAACTGAAAAATCTTGATGTGAGTTAGGTGATAGGGAAAAAAACTGGAAACCCAACTTCAGTTATTATTTAGCTTTTGTTATTGAATGATGCCCTGATAGTCCCAGAAAGTTAATCTTTTAGGTTTCTCTGTGTCACCATTTTCATTTTATGAGAAATTAAAAGACTCTAAGGATAAAATAACAAATCGGTACCCTAAACTATTATAATTATCCATTTATGCCTTTTGCCAAGATTATATTTTGTTTATGGCTACTTTCTATAATCCTGTAAGTTGATAAAATAAAGTAAAACCCACAGTCTCTTTTTTCCCCTCGGTTCTTAAGACAGCAAAGTTGGGCAACCAGAGGCAGAATTAAACATTGTTCAATGTGTATACCAAGGGAGGACCTCATGTTGTGTTCAATCTAGCTGGCTAGGAAACCCTTCCATTAGCCTCTTCTTAATGTTTGCACTGAATGAGCCATTACATTTTGAAGGCAACACTGACTGAATTCAGTATTGATGCATTCACTTACCAACTTTTCTGCCTCCGGCGGAACAGTCTTTTACTAATGGTAGTGTACAAACAGCAGCCAGTAGTTTCATCCTTATTCTAAAAGAAGCCTTATAATACTGCTTTTGTTGCCTATCCCTTATATGTATGAACCCCGTTATAATTCTGTTCTTAGTGCCCATGCTCCAGAAGCATTTTCTAGATGATTGTTACTCATTAATGTTACTCAATACCCTTTTGGTATGGTCCCAAGTAAAAACGTGCAGGATTGAAATGGGTTCTGTGGTATGTAGTGTTAAGAGGAAGATATCTTAACAAAGGAGGAAAGATCAATGTTGTTCTTTTGATTTGTAATGTTTTCACATAGAGCACGTAGCTGGTATATCTTCATACCTTTCCAGAAAATGATTTGGCAGCTGGAAAACCATTTAGATTCAGAATTTAGTAGGATAGGTTTTACCAGTCCTTTTTACTGCTGTTGTATTCTTTCTGATGAAAGCATATGCTCTAGCATTAACCAGCAAAATAACTTTAAATGACTTCACTTTTACTAAATTCACAGATCTTCAGAGCTTGGTATGTACTCAAACAGTCATATATGACATATAAACTGCTGTAATTCCAACGATGCCTTATTGAATCCTAAGAAACCTATATATCAGATCCCATAGTTTGTTAATGGAGGGCTTTACCCACTGGAACTTCACCAGCATTGACACTGTGAAACTACAGTCCATTACTATCAATACAATTTTCATTTTAATGCTAGTGGAAAATTTTAAAATAAATTTAAAATATGTAAAATAAATTTTTAATATATGAAGTCCCAAAGCAATGAAAAAAATGATTTGTTGAAGTCCTATCACTTTTAAGTATTATATTTGAGCTTATGATGGCAGTTTAACATATAGTGAGCGGTTGTTCAGAATTTGCATCTTTTCTGTTTTGAGCCTTTTTCAGAATGATAAACTGAGTTCTCTTGTGTATTCTGGGTATCTTTATTCAGTTTTATCCTTGACTCTTGTGCTGTAAAATCTCCTGTGCTTTTTCAGTGTTCACTATATCTGTTTTATTTATGGTTATACAATTAGTAATATGTTGTGAAAATATGGTTAGTGTGGGAATAACTCAAATTAAAATTAGAAACAGGACTTGGCATGTATTCAATTCACTGCCTAGGGTTAAAGTCCAGAGCCACAGAGAGTGGGATCTTCACCTTTCTCTCCTGGTATTTTAGCGTTACTGATGATTTGAAACCATAGCAGTTAATATGCTTTAGCCTTTGCTTTTACAGACGAGAAATGGATCTTATACTTATATCACCAGGTTTCAAAACTATTTACACTAAGTGGGATGGTTTACTACCTTAGGGGTAGTGCATTAAGCCTATTGCTCTTGAGAATCCATTTTCATCTCTTCTCACCAATTGATGGGACAGATATGACAAGCCTTTAAAGTTGAGTGGAAATTTTCTGTGGGGTGGGCTGTTGTATTAAATTGTTCCTTACCACCACCATGGATGTTGTAAAGACTTGCAAGTGGGTAGCCTATGGCTAGGAAAAGAGATATATTGTCTGCACTAGGGAGGCTGTAAGGTCTAATATATAGGGAATAATTTTCTTCCTATCTGCCCACTATTTCCTTCTCCTTTAAATCACAGCTTGAATCCATCTACTCCAAAGAGGTTTTCTTGATTAACCATCATCAGAAAGTGTTAGTCAAGCACTTAATTGTGTGTAATGTTGTAAGAGAATTGTTTAAAGAGAATTGTATAGTTATTATACATATAATTCCTAATTTATACCTATATAATCTTTTATATATAGGCTTATCATACTTAAAAAGTTAGGCTTAGTATGTCAATGTTGATGTGTTTTTGAGAGAGAGGATTCCCTAATTAATGTGGTAACCATGCCCCAATGATTATTAGTTGAAAAAAAAAATCTTGTTACCATTATGCTAATGAATTTTCATTTCCCTCTTCTGTGCATTTTTTAAATCAATAGAATTATAATAACATAGTGATTGAGAAAACGGTTATGAGACATTAATATATAAGGCCAAAACAAAAATATATAAAATAAGCTTTGACATTAAATAACTACCACATTAAAGATCCTGGATTCTTTTTTAAGGAATTATTTAGTACAAAATGTAGAGTTTTAAAATGAGGTAGTATTTTCCAGTAACATTTAAGTTACTAATCAATAAATATTATTTAATGAGTCCTCCTTTGCCTGTTGAAATTAGTTACATGCACTGTATGACTCACTGAAGACCCACAAATTTTTTCTGACCCAACTGTTCTATCATTGCATTTATTTTAGTTTTTGGATATCCTCATTTAGAATTTTATTTTGAAATTTTTAACAGTTCATGGATTTTGTTTCTGAGTTACTTTATCTCCAAGGTGAGTTATTTAATTCTTAGAAAATCAGATCAACACAATCCTGTTTGTAAAGATCAGGTATTCTTAAGGAGAATTTAATATGCTTTCCTCTCTAGCTGTAGGTATGCAAGAGATCACAAGCAAAATATTAAGATAACAGCAACAAGGTTTTTTGTATTCAAGAATACTCCTCTAAAACATTAACCAGGCAAGAGGTTGCTTTTATTTATCAAAGACTCCAAGAGAAATTACAACTGATTTCCCTTTTGTTGACCTTGATGCTGACTTACAGATTTCTGTGTGACTTTTTCACAATATGTTTCTGGGAAACAAAGTTCATTTTAGCCTAAATGGAAGCATATGTTTCTGTATATGAAACAGTATTTAATATAGTATTAGTACTTAAGCTAATAACAAATAGTCATTTATCAGTGAACTGAAAAGGAACAAAGTTCATAGTAATTCTTAGATAGCTTAGTAATTATCCAGACAGCTTGTTAGAAAAGCTGCTTGAATCTGAGATTACAAAATACACTAATGGCTATTTTACTTGCATGGAGTTTTAAAAAATTGTTGTTACATTTGTCTATAATTATACACAAATTTCAGAGTCTTCATTAATGAAATTTATATTATAAGTCAGCATAGATACCACTTATAAATTGTACTGACTTCTTGCTTCCCCACCCAGCCCACTGGTGTTGATTATTAAACCTGATACTTCTCTGAGTTTAAAATAAGGGGAAGAAAAACCTCTTATTCCCTTCTCCCCATCTCTTGAACAAATCATGAAATAATGTGGTCATCATTTACATTTTTGTTTTCCCCTAATATTTGTCAATTATAGAGAAATTTCTTTGGGTTCTTGAGGAATGGAGTGTGAAAAGGTAGAAGAGAGAAGAAAACAACACCACAAAAAACATAAACTCTAATGTATTTTCTAATTACAGTAGTTCAGTCTTTTTCTTCTTTTTTTCAAGGTTTTCCTTTGTACAGTTTCAGTTACCTGAAGTCAACAAATCTTATGCACACTAAGATATTGAGACAGAATCCACATTCACATAACTTCTAATACAGTATATTATTATTCCTCTATTTCATCATTAGTTGCTATTAATCTCGTGTATATAATTCATAAATTCAACTTGATCATAAATATGTATGTATAGAAAAATATATGGTCCTATCTGTGGTTTCAGGTATCTCCTGGGGGGGGGTCTTAGAATGTATCTCGTAACCCCTTTGATAGGGTGAGGGTGGGATACACTACTGTACTGTTCCATTCTATCATGTCTGGTGTGTTCGTGGCAACATGTGTACATGAATTTACCATGGTAGCTGTGGTACTTAATGGACTTTTAAAAGTCATGTTTGGATATAGCTTTAACAAGTATGTATTTGTTCATTTCTAATGAAATTTCCTTTAACTGCTATGTTAAAAAAAAATACCTGCCAATTTAGATTTTTTAAAATAACGTGTATTATGCTTTAGTATTTACTTTGTAATATGATATCAAAGTAGAAAGCTTCTATACCGTGAGAGAACCTATTAGTGGAACAGAAAGACACCCTACTGGACTGATACATAAAATGTATGAATAACACATGCAACTCAACAAAAAGAAAACAGTGTAATTCAAAAATGAGCAGAAGAATTAAATAGACATTTATGCAAAGAACACATACAGATGACCAACAGGCACATGAAAAAATATTCATCATTACTTATTGTTAGGGAAATGCAAATCAAAATTTCAATGAGATAGCCCTCATACCCATAAGAATGGACCCACTTTAAAAAGATCAGAAACAAGTGTTGAGGAGGACAAGGGGGGAAAAGGAATGCTTGTACACTGTTTGTAGGAATGTAGGAATGTCAGCTAGTCCAGCCCCTATGGAAAACAGTATGAAGATTTCTCAAAATATTAAAAACAGATCTACCATATAATACAACAATTCCACTCCTAAGTATCAGAATATAGAAACACTATTTCTTTTTTTTTCTTTATTTATATATATTTGACATCAATTGTGGTCCCTGTGGATTTCCCACCATAATTTCACCAGTGCACCATCACCTCAGCCCTTGTGCCCTTTCTGCTCTCATCCCATTCCCTCCCCCCCACAAACAAAGTGTGTCTTATTTGTCCTTGTCTTTTTTGTTGTTGTTGTGGGTTTTTTTTTTATTGTTCTTTTCCTTGGTCCCTTATTTGGTTCCCTTATATTCCTCCTAGAAGTGAAACCATCCAGTATTTTCCTTTGGCCTTCTGACTTATTTCACTGAGCATAATCCATTCATGAGAAACACTAATTCCAAGAGATATATGCATGCCCATGTTCAGTGCAACCCTATTTATAATAGCCAAGTTATGGAAACAACCTAACTGCCCAAGGACAGAAGAGGGAGTCAAAAAAAATGTCACACACACACACACACACACACACACACAAAGGAATACCAAACTGTTTAAAAAAAAAAAAGTGAGTTCTTGGCATTTTCAATAACTTGGATTGAACAGTGAAGTAAGTGATGCTAAGTGAAGTAAGTCTGAAGAAGAAATGTAAATACTGGATGTTTTCACTTATATAGACTGGAATGTAGAGAAAAAAAACCAAACCAATAACAAATCCAAACCAATAACAAATCTTTGACATATGACTGCAAAACTGAGGAAACCTGAAGGAGAGTCTGGTAGAGTGGAAGTAGTGTAGGGAGGAGGCTGACTGGAGTGTGGTATAAGATTATTGGGGCTTTGATGGTGGACATGATCATAACTCTTACATTTGTAGTTTTTTTTAGTATCATCTGAACCTATAACGTTAAACAATACAATAATGTAAACCAACTTTACCTCAATATATATTCATAATTAGAAGGAAATGTCTATCTTTAGGATAAAATAAATAAATAAAAATAAAATTATTGCTGGTTTTCCCTGTTGTGTAAAAACAGACCATTCCTATTTGGTACGATTTGGTAGGTTAGTTTTTGGGTCTGGAAACATTGAAAACATTTTCCATATAAATTAATGTTAATAATGTTCTAGGCCCAAAAATTTGCCTTCCAAATTATACCAAATAGTAATCTTATGTTTTGGGGTTGTAAGGGAAATCTGTATTAGAACAGTTTCTACTCTTCAAAGGTTTTCTGCCCCAACTTAAATGTTTCATTTATTTCTTTGTTCTTCTCAGATTAAGGTGATACATTTTAGATCATGATGCAGAAATGTACATGACCAGAAGTTTCATTAATAAAGATGCAAGAATCCTTTCTGTTTGAGGAGGGGTTTGTTTACCACATTAAATGTGACCATTTTTTTTTCCTCTGTAAAGTACTGTCTCACTTCCTACAGTCTGTTTTCTTTACTAAGTCATACTAAAGCATTTTACTGTGTGTAGGCAACTTTTCCTTTAGATGAAGATTTGTAGTCTACTGAGTGTTAGCAGATAATTATCAGTTTTGAAAGGCTTATGTGACCAAGTATATAGAATGGAATAACATCATGAGCTAAAATTTAGTGGTAATTTTCTATGTGTTTATTACATCTGTGACCCACAGATGGGCCAAAGATGTTTTTACATCTTTCTAAATCAGGAAGTACTCAGTAATTAAATTCTGTCTAGTTTTTGGCACTTTATTTTCATTTGGTATGTTTTCCTTGGTTCCTTCTTGGGAGACAAAACTTCACATATTGAATAACTTCATTGTTTCACTTATTTTTATTGTCATTATTTCTCAAATTATTGTTCTCATAGTAATGATAACTCTAATACTAAATATTGCAATGAGTTTGAGGTTAAAGCTGTAATAATAGACCCTCAGATTTAATAACCTGCTATTTAAGTTTCTACTTTAACTGTGGACTCAGTGATGGCACTTCAAAGAACCATCACAAAAATTTATACTAAAAGGATAAATGAGGATGTGATACCAGTAAGAGTTGGATATGTGAATAATGAAGAAAAGTAACATCAAGCTGTTTAGGTGAGTACTTTGGTAGTATATAGACACTTTGGTATGTCTTATATTATTATGTTGATCCAAAAAAGCAGTTCCTTAATGTTTTAATCTCATAACCCTAAATTCTGTGTGTTGGCAGAATTTTTCTTTGAAAAATTCTGCTATTCCTTAACACGGGTCTGCTAACCAGCACTGCCCCAATGACTTAGCAAATCAAACTGGTTGGAAAGACTGTGGCTAGTGGAGAGAATGATTCTCACTTAGAGAACTGTTTTTCCCAGTTTCATGGGATATTTACCAGCAGCAATCATTTCAAAGTGTAAGTTGTTTTCTTTCTTTCATTTAAAGGTTTTAGCAGGAACACTAAATTGAGCACTAGGAATTAATTTAGGCATTCACTGAATATCTGTTGAATTGAATTTATGCAATTTTTTTCTATTTTCTTATGAGCTAGATAAAATGCATTTTTATATATTAATACTGGATTAATATGAATAATAAAGTACCCTGTATGTGCTTTTGACGTTTTAGTACTTTTCTGTTTATATCCTTCCAATATTTTTCCAGGCCTCAAACTGCTGAATTAGACTGCTGTGTCTTCAGCTAGCAAAATTCCATTGGTGTATCTGTCTACTTGAGATACAGTACTTTATTCTGACATAGGAAGAAATTTTTTAAAAAGACTTATTTGTTTATGCATACAAGAACTGGGGGTGTAGACCAGAGGTACAGAGGGGTGAGAAGATTCACCAGAGACAGAGTGGGGAGCAGAACAGGCAGACCTACTGAAATACACTCTGAGGGGAGCATTGGGTGAGACAGGAGAGGTTTGCTGTGCCATGTGGGTCAGCTTCTTGCCAGGGCTCAAACTCACGCTGCAGTGACTGGCAATAGCTTGATAGTGCTGAGACCTAACCCCTGTACCACCAAGAGACCCAGGAAGAACTTTTAAATCATCTATTTTTTTCCGCCAAAACTCTTCCTTATTTTATGCGACTTTGGGAATGATTGAGTTAAAGGATTATTTTTGAAAATCAGTATTTAATTCCAAGTATTATGATCTATTTCTTACCATAATTTTCTCCATTATTAACAAAAAACCACCAAAGTTACAAGTACGTAAGAAAATGCTGTATTTGATAAGGGTTTGTTGCACAAATTTCTCTTTTCTATCATACTAAAGTTAGTGATGTAGTTATTATATAGTATGTCTTCTCAGTTCCATCTCTCTATATTTAAAACTGGTAAAATCTCCATCATTTCCCCTCCTTGCTTGCATGTATTCTTCAAAATGACCTCTTCTGTGCTCATATACCTTCAGTTAAATGTTTTTCTTTCTCTCTTCTTCTTTCCCTTTCTCTGTATCATATTCATACTTAGATATATAATGTATGTAGGAACACACATATATACATGCATCGCATACATGTATATAATATACAATGTATGTATTATATATGTGTATTCTGATCATTTTTCTGAACTACATTAGTTACAGATATGCTGTTCATACTAAAAACTTGAGTGCAT
This sequence comes from Galemys pyrenaicus, assembly GCA_019455555.1. Taxonomy (NCBI): domain Eukaryota; kingdom Metazoa; phylum Chordata; class Mammalia; order Eulipotyphla; family Talpidae; genus Galemys; species Galemys pyrenaicus. The sequence continues at coordinate 2,610,977 of JAGFMF010011785.1, read as the reverse complement.
TTTTCTCTAAAGGCAAAGATTCTCCTTTATAGCCACTATGCAATTATCAAAAATCATGAAATTACTATGCTTTTATCCAATCTATAGTCTTTTTCAAATTTTATGTTTTCTTACTAATGTCTTTTATAGCAAAAAGAAAAAAATTATTGCCTACCATGTAAAATCGGAGCATACGTCCAGTTTTTATTTCCCTTTAGTCTCTTTTAATCTGGAACAGTTCTTCAATCTTTGTTTTTCATGACGTTGACCTTTTTTAAGAATACAGATAATTTATTTGGTAGGATGTTCATTTAATACAGACTTATGGGTGGTTTTTTATACTAACATTACATTTTTGACAGAAACATCACAGAAGTCATATTTTATCCTTTCAATGATTAGTTCAAGAGGTACAAGATGTCATTTATGTTACTAGTGGTATTAACTTTGATCACTACCATCAGGTTTTATTTTTCAGGTTTATTGAGTTATAATTGACATAAACTGTACAGATTTATTTCCAATTTCTAATGTATATAATGAATAAATATAACCATACAGATTTTACTGAATTATGGTAGCCTTATGAAATGTCTGGGTGATATGCTAGCGTGGTGATGCTCTGACTTAGTTTGAGTGTTGGACCTTGTTGGGATATGGACCTTGAAAATGTAGCTTTCTCATGTACTGCTACATTTGATATTATAAATCATCATATACTAATAGCATTCTCTTAGAATTTTTATATCAGTTTTAGGTATAAAAATTATAGATGAATAAGAGTGAGTAGATTGTGAACTATGTGTAGGGAATTTACAAATTAAAAAATTTATAGAGTAAATTCAACATAAATACAAAAGTAGATAGCTAAGAATTAAGATTCTTTGATTTGATTATTTCTTGTGAGAGTTCATAAAAATTAGAATTTCAGAGTTGGAATAGATCTTAAAAGTCACAGCCTGGAGCTTTCCTAACAGTATGAAGTAATAAACCGCTTGGCCTGGCTGTGAGATGGTGTGAGTCCTTGTGTTGGTCACCCATGATTGCTAACAGTCTTGTCTGTCTTTCCTAGTGTGATGCATAAATATTTCCATTTTTTGTGGACACTGCAACATGGAGGGATAAGGAGGCACTGAATTTTGTGCAGAAACCCTTTCAACCCATAAGTCTTTCCTGCCCTATGTCTGATAAATGATGATTCATCTCAGCCATTTAGTCAACACATACTTGATACCAATTTGTGTGCCAGGCACTGGGCTAGATTTGAAGAATATAGCAATAAATGACAGATAAGCTGCTACTTACTAAGCTTTTACATTCTATTGAGAAAATAGACAAGTAAATGAAAAATGATCACGGTAATTTTAGATTGAATATGGTGCTAGGAGTGAAGTGAAAGAGTGATGAAAGATTTTAGGTGAGGCTACTTTAGATATTTTGTTCAAGGACGATTTTTTTTTTAAAGGTGTATCATTTGACTGAGATTGGTATGGTTATAGAATGAACAGACTTTGAATGAGCTAGGAGAAGAGCATTCTAGAAAGGGGGACTAACAAGTGCACAGGCCTGCCTTGGTGTCATAAAGGATTTGTTGCACTTGAGGAAAAATGGCTGGAGCTCTAGTATGTGAGGAGGGGAGAATGGTACGATAGGATATGGAGAGGTAAACAGCAGGCATCTTGCAGAGTTTTCTGCGCATAGAATGGAATTTGGATTTTATTCCAAAAAGCAGTGCGAAGCCTATGAATAGTTTTGAAGATATCACCTCTAGTAAGAGTCTTAATTTCCGATAACCCAGTTCCTTATCTAAAAGATTTGCATGAGCAAATTCATGTGTTAGTGCCTAGGTAACTCTTAATACTTTATTATTAGAAATACATTTTCTTAGGCCTCCCTTGTGGCACAGCAGGTTGAGCACTGCTCTGTGAAGCATCTGCTGCACAGCAGAGTGAGTTCAATCCCAGGCCAGGGAGGGGACCCACATGGCGCTGCAGACCTTGTATTTCAGTCCGTCTGCCTGTTCTGCTCCTCACTGTATCTCTGGTGAATCCTCTCACCTCCTGCGACTCTGGCCTATTCCCCAGCTCTTGTATGATAAATAAATAAATCTTTAAAAAAAAAAGATTAAAAAATACATTTTCTTGTGTAGTCCATTAGACTATTCTCATTATTAAATATCTTTCAAGATTTTCTAGTGCTGTGCGAGCCAAGTTTTTGATTATTATTTTGGCTTCCCAAATACCTTGACACTAAGAATAGAGCAAAGTTTCCTGAGTAGTTCCTCTTAATGTTAACAAAGAGAGACATATCTTTTAGAAAATAAATCAATACAACTTTTATTCTAGTTTATATATCATTGTTTCATAAATTGAGTTATTAAATTTCATCTCTGGGAGAATGAACCAAGTCCACTTATGGATCAAGTCTAGATAAAATCCAGGTATAGATTGAAGTCTACTTGTTAGACATTCAATACAAAATAGGAGATTCTGGATGGTGGCAAATCACTATATACATACAATATTTGCTTTCAAACCTGTAACAGTTTTCCATTTGAGAGAGAGAAAGAGATATGTAGGATTGACATTATCTTAAAAAATTGTTGCTTAATTTTCCCTTTAAAACTTTGAAGTCAGTCTGTTTTCACTATTCATGTAGTTATATGCCATAAAGTTGCCTTGACACTGAATAAGTGAATCCTGAACCATTGCTTCTATGGGAAATACAGGGTTAGGTTTCTGCAAGCCTCTGGTTATAACATCTTTTAGTCAATCAATACATAGTCTTGTTTCATGTATATTTCTGTTTAAAGACCCTTATTTAATATATATTGCTGATTGATTAACATTGAAATCATAGCCAATATAGCACTTTAAGTCATGCCGAATGAAGCTTAGAACATAAATATTTTCTTCATAAGGCACTTCACATCCTTCTTTACAATCAGGAACACTAGACAAGCACTTCATCACTATTAGTGGGGGGCATTTTAAATAGCAAAATCACCAAAAAATGCATGAAAATGTGGTATTAAAAGGCCACAAAACATGTGAAAAAGCCAGTGGAACATTGTTTTGTTCAGCCAGGAACATGCACATGTGACAATTCAAAATATTCTCCACTTTATGCAGGTTTGCAAATATAGATAGACTGTAATTGTTTTATTTTTGGAAACAAAACATTTTTTTCATTAGAGGGTGTTGTGATATAGACTAAAATTTGACTGTTTATTACTACATCTTGATGCCAATTTTATTTTGGCAAAATGCTTTTTAGCAAGTTTCTTTGTAGTCATTTAGTTTTCTTTATAACTTAATGCAACCGTACTTCTGAGGATAATCTAAGTTCTTTGTATGCCTGAAAACAATTACCATCTCAATAAAACACAAGAAAAAAAGACATAACATTTAAAACTTAGAAGATAGTAGAATATCTGTGACCTCAAAGTAGGGGAAGATCTCTTAAACATAAAAATTACAAATCATAAAGCAAAAGATTAAAAGTTGAGTTACATTTAAATTAATAATTGTTGTCATCAATATAAACCATAAAGAAAGCGAATTATTTATTTTTAAAAAAGATTTATTTATTTATGCATACAAGCACTGGGGTACAGGCCAGAGGTGTGGCGGGTGAGAGAATCCACCAGACAGAGTAGGGAACAGCACAGGCAGATCAACTGAAACACACTGCTGAGGGGAGTGGCGGGCGAGGCAGGAAAGGTCTGCTACACCATGTAGATCACCTCACCAGCCAGCGGCAGGGATTGAACTTGTGCTGCAGTGGCTGTGGTTTGCTTCATAGTGAGTTGCTTAACCCACTGCGCCACCAGGGAGGGCCAAAGAAACTGAATTTATAAGCCAAAGATTGAGAGAAGATACTGCAGTGTAGATCATAGATAAGTGAGTAGAATTAAGATATTACCTATCTACAGATTATTAAGAAAAAGACACCCCAAAAGAGAAATTGTCAAAAAACTTGGGGAGATTATGAAAGAGGAATCATAAAAGTTACAGTCAGTTCTACTGAAATGCTTGTTTTGAAAATGTATCAATGTTATTGATGTATTACCAGTTTGAGTATAATGCAGATATTGTGTTTGCTTATGTGTAACTTTATCCTCAAGAAAAATAGGTGAATACAGACCAACTGCACCCATCTGAGAAGAGCCATATAGGAATACACACCTCAATCATCATTTAGGTTCAGTTATGAGTTGTTCACATCCTGTGAACATTATCTAGTGCTAGAATTTTGTTTGACTTCAGGAAACCCTTCTGTGACTTCTTCATTGTAACTCAGGTTGCAACCTTTGCATTATCTACATCTTTAAGTAAATTTTAGATGTTCTTCAAAGTAATATGCTGTGCTTATTGTAGTATTTACATATTTCTTAGTCATTTTACATCTAAAACTGGGCTATCCTTATTAGATTCCTACAATTTTCTTTTTAAGGAGTCTCGTTTTATTTCTATTTTGATCCCTAATTTTAAAACATGTTTCACTATGCCCTTTTCCCCTGTAAACTGTGTTTTTTTTTTTAAGGTTTATTTATTTATGTATCTAAGAACTGGAGTACAGAGGTATGGGACAGAGAGGATTCACCAGAGACAGAGTGATGAATAGAACAGGCAGAATGACTGAAGTACACTGTTGAGGGGAGCAGTGGGTGAGGCAGAAGAGGTCTGCTGTGCCATGTGGGTCACGTCCCTGGCCAGGTATTAAAGTCGTGCTGCAGTGGCTGCCAATAGCTTCACAGTGTGGTGCGTAACCCCTTGAGCCACCAGGGAGACCCCATGGTTTTTATCACACAGCTCAGTGATATTAGAGATGAATATTTTGTATTGTAGCACAACTGACTATATATACAGTATGATTCTTAAAATGTTTGAAGACATAGTTTTACAACTATATACAAATATGTTAGGACTGGACTGTAAAGAGTATAAAGGGAGAGGGATAAAGATTTGGAGAATGATGCATAGAGTTCTTTCAAAGATTATGTTAGATTGTTTCTTCACGTGAATAGTAGGTACAGTGAGTGATGTTGCTTATTTTCTTATATATGCATATACTTTATTGAGTTACAGTTCACATAGTATATACAATTCACATATTTAAAGTATATAATTCAGTGTTTTATTCTATATTCACAGATTATACAACCATCACCACATCAAAAAGAAACCTCATAATCAGTTGTTACCCTTCATTTCCCCACTAATTTATCCATTCTCTACATTTCATAGATATGGAGCAATACAATATGTGGTCTTTTATGACTGGCTTCTTTGGCAGTCAGAGTGTTTTCAAGGTTTACTCATGTTAGATATATAAATGCTGCATTTCTTTTTTTATGGCTGAATAATATTCCATAGCATAGCTATAGCATATTTTATTTACCCATTTACCAGCAGGACATTTGGATTGTTTCCTCTTTCTGGCTATTATGATAATGATGCTTGAACATTTGTATACAAAATTTTATGTGGCTATAATATTTTCATTCCTTTTGAGTATGTACCCAGAGTAGGTCATGTGGTAACTTTATGCTTAACCTTTTAAGGAACTGCAGTCTGTTCTGTATCAATCTGTTTCCCACCAGCAATAAAAGTTATATATGTATATATAATATATATACACACATAGAGAAAAACATATTTTATACATAGTCTATATCAGTATACTTAAATAGTTTTTTTTATTCTAAAGTATATTAGGAACAATTAAATTGGGTTGTTCTCTTTTTTCAAGTGCAGAAATAGATGTTGGCACAAGAGCTTCTCCAAAAGTTGTATATAGGGGTCTTAGATGATAAACTCTAGTTCAGTGTTTGGCACTCTGAATTACTGAATGTATTTAGAGCCCTGTGGTTAATCTGTGGAGTGAGTAAACTTTGTTTTCAAGAGACTTAACATATTTCCTAATAAACCTCTTTTCTTCTAGGTAAATTCTGACTTTGTGCTAGCATCTCAAAGCTTAGTTGTATACATCCCCAAACTACCCTTCCCTTCCTTTGCTTTTATATATTTTATATCTCAAAGTCTGTTTACATACCAACTTGCTATTGACTGTTATACAGTTCTTAAATAATTTACAATTTAAAAGATAATTATGTTCAAAAGAACACATTTCATGGTGTAATTTTAACTTTTCTGGGACAGAAATGAATGATACATGCAATTTTTTGGTGGGGAGGAGGTGGTGGCAAGTAGCAGTATATAGTGTAGTAAACCAAACATGTAACCTGTTCTCTGTCATATGTCTTTTTACAGAGCTTCAATCAGACTATGCTTGACTACTTCTAAGTGCCTTTTGGTGTTAAAAAGCCCTTTTTGTCCAATTTACAGATAATAGTAGACTTTTGTTTATTTTTATATTTGTAGTTATACATCACCATTTGAATATCTCTTCTGTGTAGGGAAAAATCCTACACTTGGTTTTGCATCCCAAGCCAGAAGACAATTTCTCCATTTTCTTTGCCACTAGGGCTCACATATATGACCCAGATTCAGTCAATCAGATATAGTCCTTAGTTTTGAAGAGAAAAATATGAAGAAGATGGTGTGGTATGCCCTCTGTTTCTGATGAAGGAGACTCAGCTGGCATAGAGATTGACTTTCATGGTTCACAGAGGTGGTGGTTTTAACTGTAGCCTCCTCACTTAACTCTTTTTCCCTCCTCCTATCATCCTTCTGTTGTATTATAGACAAGGGTCTTCTTATCTATAAGAACACCACTAGAGGATATTTTAGATTTTTTGTTAATAAGTTTTCATCCATTGTGTCATAGCTCTTTTTCTCAGCTGCAGATATTTTTCAGTTTATTTTGGTTTATATCTCATGTTAGAGACATTCTTCTGGTGTTCCTTAGCTATTCATTTAGTCCCATGACTTTAAATATTAATATACTAATGTTTCCTAAAACCGTATCACCATCTTGATCCTTTCTTCTGAATTCTGGACTCATCAAATTTCCTGTTCAGTATCACCACTGAGGCCAGAAACTGGAATCACCTTTGATTTTTATTTTTTTATTATAGCCCATATTTGTTCCATAAGACGATCAGTAGGTTCCTTAAAATAATCAGAATCTGAAAGGACTGAACAGAAAAGACATCCCAGTAGCAATGAGCACAGCTACTGTCCAAGCATATTCTCCAATGCCTTTTCTCACTAGAAGAACCAGGTATTTTGGAATAATGGATGATTCCAGGACCAGGGAATGGTAGGTACAAAATGATAAGGGAAAATCTTGTTACCACAGGAAGTGGAAGTGTAGACATGTTGAAAAAGTTGAGTGGACATGTCACAAGAACATAGACAGTTTGAAGATCTCCCATGGCATGGCTGGGACCACTTGCGCACCAAATAATTACATCTAGTAACACACTATTAACTATTGGGGGCGGGGGAGGAATTTGTACTGCTGGTAGAGAGACAGAAGGATGGATAAATGAACAGGTGAGGAAGGAGACTCATAGTATAATCGTTGCCAGCTGGTAAACATGGAAAGGATGTTTGAGTTAGACAGTCATTACTTGCAATCATTATAATTAAGATGGAATTCAGCACGAATTCTAAATCTAGTGGGAATTTCGTTTAGGAGTAGAATATTTGTGTGGTCTTAGCTAGTCTCTCCAGAGATTGAATAGCTGGGGTCAAAGTGTTAGGGGGGAAAGATCCTCCTGAATAGATTACACAAATAAGTTATAAACTTCAACCCCCATTCCAAATCTACAATATCTAAGAATTACAAATCCCATAAGATCATTATCAAAAAGCAAATCACTAAGACCTGAGGTAAAGTTAAATAACCAAGCTAAGTATAAAAGCAAACATGTGAGCCTTAAAAGTCTCTCTTTTCCTTAAGAGCCAACTCTCAGCACGCCGTTAACTTCCAGCTCCAAAAAACTGGTAAGACATTTACAGATCTGTATCCCTCTCTTCTTGTGTTATTCACTACACTATTTCCCCTTCTCTTGTAAATAAAACCTTTTATTAACCTTTGTTGTGTGTGCCTGCAGTTAGAGCATTATAAGTGCCTTTCAAGCACGCGAGTAAAAACCCAGTTACGTGAACCCATTTTATATTAGGGTTGCCCTGTAATAGTTTGGACAATACCTTAACTAGGTGATCCCATCAACAACTCCAACTAGGGACAGATAGACATTCTATATGTCCAGGTATGACACATTGAGAAGATCACATCACCTGTGGATCATTGAGAATACTTAATCTGAATCTTATAATATAGAATGTTGGACAAACCCAGAATGAGAAACATTCTAATTAAAAATGGAGGGAGAGGATTTTATTCTTTAAAAAATCCATGTCATAAATGTTCTGAAAATGTTCCTGGTTGGAGGAATTAAAAAGATTATGGAAACTAAATGCAGTGTCCAGTCCTAGAATGGATCTTGAACTGGAAGGGCCAAAAAGCTAGGATATTACTTTGTCAACTGAGAAAACTGGAGTACAAATAGTAGGTTAGATACAAATATTATATCATGTTAAATTTACTGAAGTGTCTAACTGTACTGTGTTCATGCACAAAATATTGCATTTTAGGAAATACTGAAATATTTAGGGGAGAAAAGTCATGATGTATATAATTTATCCTCAGATGTACTTTTATATATACATGTGCACAAATGTGTACATGTGTTTGTGTGTGTGAATGACAAAGAAGGATAAAATATTCATAACAGGTGATAGATAAATATGGGAAAGATATACAAAAATACAACCCAGCCTTTGACTCTTCTTTCCGCCTTTTCCAAGCTATTTTTATATATTGTTTAGTTTGTTCCAGTAGCTTCTTACCTGTTCTCTGCTTCCAATATGCTGCCCTAGTGGTTTTTTCACACATCTGATTCTTTTAAAATATAAATCAGATGTCACTTGTCTTCTCATGACTTACCATTTCACGTGAAGTTAGAATTCAGTCCCTGATTGGAAGGCCTCTGTGCTCTGCCACACTTGAGCCTCTGTTATTGCTCCCCATTGCTTTGCGCACAGTTCTCTCCAGCCTCACTGGCCATATTCTTTCTCCTTCTTCCCATTCTATCTACACTCTCCTTACCCTGCTTTATTTCTGTTTGCTGTATACTCAGTATTTGCTTATCGTCTGTTTTCCACTTAGAATATAGGCTACCTGAGGGTGTTCGGAACAGTGCTTCACATGTACTGTGCGCTCAATAAATGCTTGAGAATGAAAGAATATTTGAGCGAGAGGCATTTAAAGGTGTTTGAAAACTCAGTGTGTGAGCTTCTTGGTTGTGGTAGTCTTGACTATAAGGTGATGACTTTGGTGTATGGCTATTCAAATTTTCGTCTTTTTAGGCAGGTCAGGTTCCCTGAGATGTATCCACTGAGTTCCTGGCTGGAAATAGGGAGAGAACAAGATGTGGAGGTGTTTAAGGGTGATTCTGAGTGTTCTGGGAGCAAAACGGACTCTAGTCTAATTTCATATTCTTTGTTCTTACAGATTTATGTGCTCTGTTGGCCCTTTTATTGTCTTATAGTAGGATTTCAACAAGGAATAAAGGCAAACAAGCATGTTTATCCCACCAACCCAGTTGGCTCTTTCCATAGAAGCTGAGACTCTGAGAAGACTGCTGCTTAATCATATGATATTAAGTGATAACAATTGACTTGGGAACTGAGCGTTCTTTGGTCCCATCAAGTCATGCCTGTTGAACATAAAATTCAAATGAGAATCTCTAACTACTAGTTACTTATGGCTTTTAAACACTTAAAATGTGACTTGTTTGAATTGAGATGCTGTAAGTATAAAACACAGACGCTTGGAAGACAAAATGAAATGTAAAATTATTTCATTGATAATTTAAAAAAATCATTATTAAAATATTATTAAATCACTGTTAAAATATCATTTTGGAATTAAATCACTGTTAAAATATTATTTTGGAATTACTGAATTAAGATATTATTAAAAGTAATTTTATTTGTTTCATTTTGCTTTTTAAAAATTGGCTAGGTGCCTCCCTGGTGGCACAAGGGATTAAGTCTCAGAGCTGTGAAGCTATTGGCAGCCACTTCAGCACCGAGTTCAATCCCCAGCCAGGGAGCTGACCCACGTGGTGCATCAGACCTCTCCTGTCTTGCCCACTGCTCCCCTCAGCAGTGTATTTCTTTTTTATTTTAAATTTATTTATTTATATATATTTGACGTCAATTGTAATCCCCATGTATTCCCCATCACCATCTCACCAGTGCACCATCACCTCAGTCCCCCTTGCTCCCATCTGCCCTCAACCCTCTCCCTCCCCTCTCCCCACCAAGTGTCTCCAATTTGTCCTTGTCTTTTCATTTTTGGTTTTTGTGTCTTTATTGTTATTATTATTATTATTATTATTGTTCTTATTCCTTTCCTTGATCCTTATTTGGTTCCCTTATATTCCTTCTAGGGGAGGAACTATCTGGTATTTTTCTTTGCCTTCTGACTTACTTCCTCAGCATTGTATTTCAATAGATCCATCTGTTCTGCTCCCCACTCTGTCTCTTGTGAATCCTCTCACTCCGCAACACTTCTGGCCTGACTTCAGCTCTTCTATACATAAATAAATAAAATCTTAAATAAAATAAAAATTGGCTACTAGAAATTTAAAATAACATACTCAAATTGCCTTGCAGTGCTCTTGGGCAATGTTGCATAGATTCCAATGACTATGCCATATACACCTGTCGATAGTGGTTCTGGATCCTAGAGAACCAAACAAGGATCAAAGTTAGAAGAAAGAGTTTTCCTTTTCCCTCCAAAGACTGACTTTCATGTTGGGCCTTGCAGTTCATCTTTTTTGTACTTTTGAATACTTTGAAAAGACCCATTATCCTTGGTAACTTTGAATTTTGTATAGATTTGAATTTGCCAGTTCCATCTCTCTTTTAATGCTAAATTGCTAGTAAAACTCTAGAACAGAGTGGATCTAAATTTTCCCAAACTTTTCTGTTCTGTTTAAAATTAATGTTGTAATCTAAATATACTCAATTCCAAGATGTTTAGTACTGTAGTCATTCCAGAGGGTATGTGTAGTCTGAAGTGATTCACCTTCTATAGATTAAATGGTTCTGTCTGAAAAGATCTTCCATGGAAAGAGCTACTTGATGAAAAAGAAATGGATACTACTTTCCTTTGACGGCTCAATGAATAGTATTATGATTATTGAGTACTTCTGGATTGGTTTGGCTTCAAAGCCCAACTGATCACACCTCATTCTTATAACTATATTGGCCTATTACTTCTCACTGAGGTACAGATTATAGTCAGTTTGGCATTCATTTTCACTTTTATAAAGAGTGTTTCAAATTAAAACCTATCAGATCACTCTCCCTCGTCTTGAGACATTAATGTGGTCCTTATATAATTAAGCCATCCTATTCAAACGGATTAACAGCTTCCAGAATTGGAATTTGAAACACTATTCCCAATTGCTAATCTTCGGCCAAAAGGATTAGGGAATTATAATCCCTTATCTTTGACTTTTTTTAAAATCAGAATTCAGATAGATAAAATTTTCCTTATTTCTTAGTTCATTCCTTTTCCTTTATATGCTTAGGAGTATAATATTTCCTCAAGACATGAAGAATTATATATGTTTTTTTTTCCTGAAAGATACCAAGCTAGATAGTCAGATTTTATGTTCCTCAGACTAATTTACTGGGTCAATTCATTTTGAAAAGAATATTTTTTTCAAGAAGTATACAGATGATTTTTTAAAAGATTTATTTATTTATGCATACAAGAGCTGGGGTGCAGACTAGAGGTGCAAGGGGTGAGAGGATTCACCAGAGACAGATTGGGGAGAACAGGTGGATCTATTATATATAATACACTTCAGAGGTGAGCAGCGGGCAGACAGGAGAAGTCTATTGCACCATGTGGGTAGCTGAGGATTGAACTTGTGTTGTAGTGACTGCTGATACTTCATAGTTCTGGTACTTAACCCCTTGCACCACCATGTAGGCTCCATATGTAGGTAATTTTAACATAAAAAATATCCCCCTTTTACAGTTAAAAAAAGTTTTGCGGTCTCTATCTTTCCATCTTATAGTCTCATTCTTCATAGGGGGCACATTTAAAAAAAATATTTACTTATACATACAAGAACTGGGGTACAGGCCAGAGTCCAGGGCGGTGAGAGGATTCACCAGAGACAGAGTGGGGAACAGAACAGGCAGATCAACAGAAACACACTGCTGAGGGGAGCAGCGGGCAAGGCAAAGGCAGGAGAAGAGGTCTGCTGTGCCTTGTGGGTCACCCTCCAGGCCAGGTATTGAGCTTCTGCTGCAGTGGCTGCAGAAGCCCCACAGTGCAGCGCTCAACCTCTTGCACCACCAGGGAGTCCCCTTTAGGGGGCACATTTTATCTTCCTCTTTTTAGTATAGTTTTCCCATGGAATTTGGTTTATTCATATTATCTTTCACTTTCCTCCTCTTATTCTCTAGTTTTGATAATATTATTATTTTTAGTTCTGCTAAAGACTGATTTTATAACATAAATAATCTCTGATTTGAGTTATCAACATCAGAATGTATTTCTTTACTTCCATTGTGTAAGGAGAGGAAGTTAATATCCTCTTCTGTTATTTTTTCAATTTTGCACCTTTTAATTATTTTTGGAGAATGCTGTCTGACTTTATCCTGGGGGCAAATGATGCTCTTAGAATGGCTGAGTATGTGTATGGAAAGTTGATGAGAAACCAAAAGCCCAGGTGCCAGGTGTCATTCAGACCTTTTAATTTATTGCTCCATCTCTCATTGCTTCTCTCTGACCAAACTTGGAGCATATCCCAGTGTTTGCTGGGGGAAATAGCTCCTACCTCTACTGCAACTCTTTCTCATTGTAAACTTGGATCTCCTCCATTATGTTACCATTGTTAGTATAGTCTAATTAGCTGTCTGTCTACCAGAAACTTATCAAGACCTGGTGTCCTGCAGTCTCTCTCCCCTTGCCAGTGCATTTATGACTGTTACTGTCCTAACAGTGGGAATCTAGAGTTAAGAGGGGAGATTAAATACATACTCAGTTTGTTCTATTGAACCAGAATATAATCTATATGTAATTTATTTATAGTCTCTTTAATCCTCATAGCAACCTTTGATGTAGGTAGAACATGTATATTCTTGTTTTATAAACTAGGAAACTGAAGATTTGAGAGGCAAAGGGATTTAGTGGTACATGCATAAGTAAGTTGCAGAAATGGGGTAAGGATTAGGAGCTCCAACTCATAATGCAGTTCTATTTTTATTACACTGTTTTGACTGAGTACAGGGTTATCGGTGCTTTCAAGTTTTCAGTCCTCCCTCCATCTCTCCCTTTTTCCCCTCCATGTTCTTTGTGTCATATCTTCTGTGAAGTAGAATCCTAGTTTAATCTTGTCATATAATGTATCATCTTTTAGATTATCAGATGATTGAGCTTTTCGGACTATTTTTGGGAGGAAAACCAGGGCTCTTATGTGGTTTCAGTTTTCTTCAGGTAACTATCAATGCACGTATAGCTGCTGTTTACCCCATCAAACGAGAGCTAACTTTTTTGTAATCTACAGTTTTCACTTACTGCTCATTCTTTCCTAAATCAGTCATAAAACTAGGGAGAAGAATTATTCTGTGTTGTCTGTTATTACTAATGCCAGCCTATAAAGTCTACATACAGATACTTTGGTTGTGTCAGTATGATTGGTTTCTTTAAAGGAGATTAAAACTTGCATTCTGGGGCCTCCCTGGTGGCGCAGTGGGTTAAGCAACACACTATGAAGCAAACCGCAGCCACTGCAGCACGAGTTCGATCCCTGCTGCCTGCGGCCAGGGAGGGGACCCACATGGCGCAGCAGACCTCTCCTGCTGTGCCCGCTGCTCCCCTCAGCAGTGTACTTCAGTCCATCTGCCTGTTGTGCTCCTCGCTCTGTCTCTGGTGAATCCTCTCACCCCCCCCCACACCTCTGGCCTGTACCCCAGTTCTTGTATGCATAAATAAAAAAAAAAAACTTGCATTCTGGATATACCACACACTTATTGTTTTCTTGTCATACTTATTTGCTAGGTAAAAATCAACCTGTAACAGATCTTCATCAAGAGTATTTGTGTCCCACACTCCGAGACTATCAAAACTTTATTTTCCTAGAGATCTTGGAGGCAAACTTGAGGATACTTAAGATTTATACAATGATGTGAGAACTTCTCATAGATGAGTAGACTAGAGTTAGTGCCATAGATAGTCCCCTCTTTTTCTGGAAGGAACTCCCCCCCACCCCATGTAGTAAATTCATTGAGGCTGTCTGCAGATTAAAGTTTGTTGCATTATACTACTCTAAGTTGCACCATTTCTAAAATACTGTGTGAATGTTGTCCAAAATGGCAGCCCTACTAGCTTACCTAATTAAAGGAGCTATAATATATAACTTAATGGGATCACTTGAATTTTGGGGAACTGTGTTCAGTTTTGATCTTACGCATTTATTTTCTCTTTTTTCCTATACAAAATAAAAAAAAAATACTTGATCCACCGCTCATTTACCTTACAGAGAATATGGAAGTATATTAGATTTAAAAAATTATAGTGGAATTTCTTGGAAATAATTTATTTTACTGTAGTGGCACCAACTCTAGATAAATGTTGAGTAGGACTCATAAATATAAAGCATTTAAAAGTTTTATAGTTAATATATGAAGTTTGAAAATGAACCCCCATACATATTTGTTACTGAATTATCAGTTTTGGTTTTTTTAAAGTTGTGCTTGCTTTGTTCATCAGTTTTCAAAGAGGAATTTATTGTACTTTTATTTATAATTTTATTTTAATTTAGGTCTATTGCCTATATTACTCCTTTATTTAATTGTTATGAATTTGACAGTTTTTTTAATCTTGAATTTTCCAATATGTAATTCTAAATCCAAAGCTTTTTATTTTTTTTAAAGATTATTTATTTATGCATACAAGAGCTGGGGTGCAGGCCAGAGTGGCGGGAGGTAAGAGGATTCACCAGAGGCAGTGGGGAGCAGAATGGACTGAAACACACTGCTGAGGGAAGCAGTGGACCAGGCAGGAGAGGTCTGCTGGGCCATGTGGGTCCCCTCCCTGGCCGGGAATCAAACTTGCTCTGCTGTGGCTGCGAATGCTTCACATTGTGGTGCTCAATCCGCTGTGCCACCAGGGGGGCCCTAAAGCTATTTTTTTATTTGTTAATTTTTGAAAGAATGTTGATCTTTATTTTTTAATTTAAAATCTGTGAACTCTAGCTATAATAGAGTGAACTGTGCAGAAATAGGAAACATGCAAATACTATTGATATCTTCCCTGCTCAGAGGGGTCTAGATGTAGATATTGACAAATTCATATTTATGCAGGGAAGTGTGTACACACACACACATATATAAATAACCCTATAATATCCATTTTAAAATTTATTTTAGAGAGAAGCTTTTAATATGAAAAGTTAAAATATAATATAGGAAAAGATTATAAAATTTAAAACTTACCTGAGCATTTCTATGAATGTTATCTTCTGCCGCATTTAATTGGTTGCCTCTTTTTTATTTTTTAAATTTCCTTGTGTAAGTTGCATTTTACATTCTGGGAAAAGTAAGGTGCAACTTGTACAGATTTCTGGAAAATACATTTGAAAAAACTCAAATCTATTTCTATTCATCTTTTCATTCTTTTGTATCCCTTGTGCCTGGCTTTACACATAAGTACATAATAAAGGTTTGTGTACAATGAACTGAAGTTTTTACTGTGGGATTAAAACAAGCCCTCTGAATGAACATAGAAAAGTACTGACTAACACTTGATGTGGAGCCAAGGTATTGTTTAGTTTTATGGTAGTGTACTCTGATTTTTGACTTGCAAAAAAAGTTTTTTTAAGATTTATTTATGCATGCAAGAGCTGGAGTGTAGGCCAGGGGTGCTGGTGTGTGTGTATGTGTATCTGTGTGAGAGAGGATTCATGAGACAGAGTGGGGAGCAGAACAAGAGGATTGACTGAAATACACTGCTGAGGGGAGCAGAGGTCTGCTGTGCTATGTGGGTCAGCTCCCTGGCTGGGGTTTGAACTCTTCTTGCAGTGACTGCTGACAGCTTCATAGTGCTGAGACTTAACCCCTTGAGGCACCAGGGAGGCCCTTGCGAAATTTTTAATGTCCCTGATTGTTCTTAATAGACTGGTCACATTTATCTTACTCATATTTGGGGTATTGCTAAATAGGACGGGACAATGAATTCTGGAATTTAACAATATCTCAAAAGGCTGGCTTTTGTTTAGCATTCTTCACTTTAAAATTGATCACTGAGAACTTTAATAAAAGGATTTTAAAAGTAAGGCAAAACTTTGCACTCTCCCCTTACTAAACCTGTAGCATCTGGCAGTAGAAAAAGTATAGTGGGACTTATTGGCACCATGGTGCAGAGCACTGAAGAATTCCATATTGTGACAACACATCAAAATAAATTGCTGTCAACAGACCAAAACACCAAGTGCTGTGATTCTGTCTGACGTGTGAAGATTCAGACAGGCTGTCTTGACAAGTTGTGGTGGAGCACCTGCATTTGACAGAAGACAGTGATATAATTCTGATTTGCCTGATATGAAGCACCTAGATATAGTTAATGCTGGTGACAATAAGTCTGCATAAAATTTCCCAGATATGCGTCATATTTTATTTTGACTCTATTTTGCGGTATTATTTTTTAGTTATATTTTGATACTCACTTAGTTCCTGTTTGTGTTCGTTATTTGGCTTTGAAATATTACTTGAATAATAATAAAAAAAAAGGAAGTATGGTTTAAGTAAGTCCTTTTTTTTTTTTTTTTTGCAGAAGGCAACTACTGCAGTTGTTTGAAACAAAAGAAAAACAGTGACTTTTTTTTCACACTAATTTTTAATCATAGTTAAGGTTATATTAATTTTGTGACCTACAAGTTAAAATATTGAAAACAGTGGGTTAAAAGTCCTGAGTTACTATAAATCTTCTATTAAGCTGTATTTGGCTTTAAAGCCTCCAGAAGAGGCAAAATCACTGAATAGGTGGTTAATTTTTACCTTTCATTGCCAATAAATGATAACTTTTTATAGTACCAGCATATATCACAGCTCATTTAAGAATGTGTAAAACATCTTAGCTTTGGAGCTTAATTATAGAACTTCCTATGAGCTTCTCCATTTCTTCATGTAACTACAGATACTTTATTCTGATAGCGCTAAGCTAGTAAGACACACCTAGAGATAGAAATTACAGTTACATTTTTCTAATTGTATCTTGAGATTTTTTTAAAAAAAAGATGTATTTATTTATGCATACAAGAGCTGGGGTATAGGCCATAAGTAAGTGTGAGTGTGTGTGTGTGTTTGTGTGTGTGTCTGTAAAAGGATTTATCAGAGACAGAGAGGGGAGCAGAACAGGTGGATCTACTGAAATAACACTGCTGAGGGGAGCAGTGGGCTAGACAGGAGAGGTCTGCTGTGCAGCCCAGGCCTGCTGGGAATGGAATTCAGGCTGTGGTGGTTGCCTATAGTTTCATAGAGATTTAACCCTTTGTGCCATCAGGGAGGCCCTGCATGTTGAGATTTGAGCAATATTTACAACAGACTTTAGGTTTGGGGGTGGGAGGATGGAATTCTTTCAATGGAAAGGATTTCTATTGTGGGTTTAGATTACTTCGTTGCCAAAAACTTAGAGCAGTTTTTAAAAGTGAAAATGGTGCTCGCTTCTGCAGCACATATACTAAAAATTGGAATGATACAGAGAAGATTAACATGGCCCCTGCGCAAGGATGACACGTAAATTCGTGAAGCGTTCCATATTTTAAAAAAAAAAATAAGTGAAAATGAAGGTAAGGTAGTGTTAGTGATGTTCTTTTCACTCTATTTTGGTAACTAAGTTTGCAGTGTTATGGTAAGACTTGTCATTGACCATGTACAGAAATCTATTTGGTTTTCCCCAGTTTCAAAGATGCTGCTATTTCTTATTTATTTTTTGACTCATTTGAAGATAATTTTCAAATTATAGCCAATTGTTGCTCTGTGTTACTGAAAAACAAAGAATTCAAGAAGTCCTTAAAGTTGAGAAATGTTGAAAACAATACTGTCCACCATATAGTTATTAAAGGTATAAATTATTTTTTAAAAAATTGCTATTCGTTCTTGACTCTATTGTTATTTTATCCCTTAAAGACTGCTAATGAGAAATAGAGCCTCATTATGATTTTAAGGATGAGAGAGGAAGGCTTTTAATTAATGATATGTAAATGGTCTTGAATTGATTATGTTAGAATATCAAGAGAGATGGGTAGAAGCTGTGGTGTAATATATTTTAATTAAGAATTAATTAAAAATGATGGCAATTTCATAAAGCCTCACAGAAAATAGTGGAATTTACTTTCTGTCAGGAGTAAATTAGCCTGTGATTAAATAAAGGGCCTGCATTAATAGTGGAGTTATTTTTAAACTGTGCTATGAAGAATTATGTAATTTTTCCTAAATAAGTAAAATTAAAGTTTAATATTTAAAGGTGGATTGTAAACAGTGGCAGAGAACTAACAAGCTTGTGAACTTAATCACTGTTCCTTTGTTAGAAAAATTTTGTGTAAATAATTTTAACTTCAACATATGCACTGTGTAGCTTTAAAAATAGATTTTTTGTCTGTCCTGTTGTCCCATTAGTATGGGTCAAAGCAGTATTCTCCCAAGTAGCCTTGTCTTTGTTTTCCTCTCTAGCTCTACTGTGCTGAAGACCTGGGAAAATTCTTTACTGATAATTGAAAATTAGTTTTAATGGAGGTGCTCTTTTTTTTTTTCTATAGAATTTACAAATATTCTTACCTAGATCTCATTTTCCAAATAGTAATACTCTTACTGAAAGTGATAGTACCTCTTTAGAAATGATACATATTTCTTCACCTTGGCGCTTACTTAATGTTTCCCAGCGTGCTTTATATTTATATCTAACAGGAGACATTATTTTAAAAGCAGTTTTTTCCAATAGTTTAGAAAATGTTTTAAAAGGAAACCATGTTTGAGTTTAGCTTGCATTGTAATTTGACCATAGTAGAAGACTGTATAATCTCATAAATTGCATATATTTCATTGTTTTCTTGTACATTCACATAGGATAACATCTGTCATAGCTAATTGTATTACATTATTATTTAAAAATCCACATAATACATTGTGACATTCTCAACCATAATTTAGTACTTCATATCTATGAAATACATTAATGAGTAGTCACATTTGAGAACTTATAGTCATTCTTCTCAGCAGTTGCATAATTTGGGTATTCACTGTTGGTTTTATTTTTGTTTTGTTTTTGTTGATCTTTGGCAAGTCTTTAAAATGTGATATAAATTTTCCTTTGTCAGTGACTATTGCCATTCACTAAACTGCCTGTGTTTTTCCTTTTAGCAAGTCTGTGTCTTGTGGGTGAATGTTCATAATGCAGCCATATTGGGTGCGTCCACTGTGATGTTTGAAACTCAGAAATACAGTTGTGGGAAAGAAGGGGATGTGAACACTCCCTGATTACCTCTGCAGATGCCTGAGTTTGCTGCTGATTATTAACATTTTCAAATTTATTTCAGACACTTTCATATATAAAAATATACACATTATTTAAAAAACTTGTTATGAGTCTGTATTTACTTTTATTCACCTGCACATTCTACTCAGAAAGTGCGTTTTATGTATTTTATGCTATTCATTGCTTTCATCTGAATGCTGGTTTTTAAGTTGCTAAGATAGTTAAGACTGATTCTAACATATATATATATAGATATATATATATATAGTTAATATGGTTCTTTTTTAGGAGATAGGTCATATGTTTTTAGTGATAGTTTGAAATAATATTTTCTGTGCTAGATTTGGTATTTTCATATGTCATGTGGTTTCTAAGAAAATTTTAGAAGCCTATTACTTGTGACCTGGTAAAATTTCTTGGTTACTACTTTGGATCATTCTATCCCTCCTCAAGTGCACTCCCCCACTTTTTTTTTTTTTAAAGAAAATGTCAAAAGAATCCAGTGTTTATTTTGGAGTCAAGAAGGTAGAAAAGAATGGTTAAACTATATACACCTAGTAAAGAAAAATTAATAGTTTAGGAGATTTTAACTAGCAAAAAGCTAAAGAATTGAAGGATTTTTTAGCTTTATAATTTATCCTTTATAATTTATAGTTACTATTACTGTTTTGTGATTTATTTTTAGTCTTTATCATAAAAAATGAAACACAGGGAAGTAATCTTACAATGAAGGTAAGAAAAATTTTGTTTGACTTTGTGGAAGAATTACTTGATGACTTTTATGAAAACATGCTCAATTTTTGAGTCTCTGTATTTATAGGTCTGTGATGGAATATGTGCTAGATATGCCTTGACCAATACATTGCTTTGTTTAATATGTAGTTCTGTTAGTACTCTATATTCCTCTATTTCAAAGGGAGGTGTGCTTTTGATTTTATGAGAAGGAAATATCTTAATTAATTTGTTTTGCTTGGTGAGGGACACTTAGGCTTCTTGTTACTGTTTCTTAGTGACTCAAAGGAAAAGAGAACTCTGTGATAATCTCTAAGGTATATTTAAGTCTCCGTGAATTGTGCCTTCTTGTTTATAAGAAAATTTGTAGTTTAGATCTAGAGATAATGTATAGATTATATATAAATCCTATTATAGGATTTAAATTAGAATCTTTATTATGAATTAAATTTGACTAATGATTTGTTGGTTGAACTGGGGTACAGGCCAGAAGTGTGGGGGGGCTGGTGAGAGGATCCACCACAGACAGAGTGAGGTGCAGAACAGGTAGATGGACTGAAATATACTGCTGAGGGGAGCAGCAGGCAAGGCAGGAGAGGTCTGCTGTGCCATGTGGGTTACCTCCCTGGCTGGCGGCAGGGATCGAACTCATGCTGCAGTGGCTGCAGTTTGCTTCATAGTGCATTGCTTAAACCATTGGGCCACCAGGGAGGCACCTGTTGGTTTTTTAATACTCACCGTTTAATAGAGAATGTGTGTGAGGGCAGTTAAATTCCCCAAAATCCCCGTTCAACATTGCTTTCTGTATCCTCAGCTTTTGTAATGGGGCAGCAATTGCTAACATTTAGTGAGAGCTTACTGTTTGCAATGCCTTATTCAAAGTGCTTTATAGGCATTAGTTCATTTAATACTCATCAATTCTTAAGTTTATATTACTGGTTCTCAAATTTATATTTTCATGACCCCTATTTATATCAAGTAGAATTGAGAATTTTGGAGATATTTTGTGTGTATGTATTACATTTGTTAACATTTACTGTATTATTAACTTAAAATGTTATTAATTTTAAAATAACACTAACAAACTGATTGTACTTAACATCAGTGACATTTAAAAAATAAAATTTCAATTTTTAACTTCCAAAACCAGAAGAGTGGTATTGTTTTATATTTCTGGCAGATCTCTTCAATATCTGGCTTCAGCAGCTGAATTTTCTTATCTTCTCTGCCTTCAGTCTGTTGTGGTATAGTACTTGATATAGTTCCTTGTTAACTTGTACACTCATTAGCAAATGAGATTATAAGAGGCAACAACATCTTAGTCCCATAATAAAAATAGTATGACTTTGCCAAATGCCTGAGGGCACCTTAGGGGCCCCAGGAGTACCTGGGCCATAATTTGAAAACCGCTTATTCTTGTTTTACAAATAGATATCACTGTTTACTTTCACTATACTGTACTGCTAACAAGTATACATTTTTCTTTGTTTTTGCTCTTAATTTTGATATTTGTTTTTGATTGTGATATCATCAAAATTGAATTAATAGCTTCTCTTATTTTAGAATCTAATTTGGAGACTTGTTAGAATATATTAAAATCTATTTAATTTCGCATTTCTAAATGTCAGTTAATGGTGATAGTTTTCAGCCAGTTCATTTTTAGCATAGTATTTTTGAATGGGAAAAATTATTAATGATAGTATTTAACTTAGTCCACAAGTTAGAACATTTAACTTGGGAGAAAATTATTAAAGTTGAATATAGTGGTTGGAGATTCTAGCTTAATATGTAATCTTTTTAGTGACCACATCTTACCAAATTCTTTCTAGAAATTTCTAGAATTTTTACCTACTTAAAATTTTTTCATGATTCAGCTCTTTCATAGGTAAGATTCTTTTTTTAAAAAAAATTAACTTTTTTACTTGAAATCCAGATTATTTATTGTCCTCATATCGTTATTATTTGTTATGAATGATATAGAAATAAGTGTCCTCTTTCCTCAAAATGCTTTTATGTGACGATTCAGACACTAAAGTGCTTGACGACTCTAGCTTGTCTGGGATACTCACTGATTAATGGAGGGTCATTGGTGATTAGGGGGATCTTTTCTTGGAAAAAATATCTGTGATTATGAATGCTACAAAAAACATAATAATGGTAATATCAGTACTGAGTATTTAGACAGTTCAACTTATTGTGTGAAGACCTTATCGGAAAGAATAGATTGCTCTGTCCTTCAATTATGGGTTTAATTTTTTAACATAACAAAATTATATAGTATATAAATGAATGCCCTTGAATGCAGTGTTGATAGAAATTCTGAAGTAAAGGGTCATGTAAGGTATATGGACTTTTTACATATTAATTTTTAAATATGAAATATTCCAAATAACTAGCCAACCATGTTACATTTAATTAATGTTAGCACTTCGTCATATCTCCTTTATATGTTTATTTAAAAATATAGCTCAGTTACATATGGTTGAAGATTACCATCCCTTTGGCCCACTAACTTTCTCTACCTACACAAAAGGAGTGCCTGTCTTTAGTTATATATATGCTTCTTATATGATCTAAAAAGATTAATTCCATATGTATGCATTCATAAATAATACAGTTAGTGTTTTAGGTCTGATACATTGATAATGTATAAATGTGATATATATGCACTTGTTTACATTTCTTGTTACATCATCTTGTAGCTTTGTTTATTCGCCATTGTTTTCTAAGTATATTTAGTTTGTTCCCTGTGAATGGATTTCATTTATTTTAACCGTTTTTGCAGTATCCCATTGTGCAGAGAAATTGAAGCTTATTTACCTGTTGATGGGTGTTAAATTTTTCCAAACTTTTTATGTGTGTATTCGAATTTACTCATTGTTACTAAAATATTTTCTCCAGAGTGGTTCTGTCATTTTACATTGGCACCAGGACTGTTTGATACAAAGATTAGTTCTGGAATTAGTCATGAAATTCAGAACTAAGTCCATTTAAGATCTCAGCCTACCAAGTCTTTATGGCTATAGATATTAGTAGTTTTTAAATTTGGACTTTTTTGCCACATACAGCAATTTGTATCTTGCTCCTTTGGAAGTACTAGTTTGTTGTCTAGAGTATTTACTTTGGAATTATTAGTTCCTAAGTATTAAACTGACAAGATAAACACAAAAGTCATTTACTTAAATATACTAACATCTATGCATTTACTAGGCAATAATTTTGTTTTTGACCTGCCAGATCTGATATATATGATTGTACTGCTTAGACAAACTTTCCATATTTTAGAGTAATGAATGGTTTATATAGAAATACTCCAACTATATTTTCAGTTGTTCAACATAACTTAGTAGGAATCAAACCCATCAGTTTTAGGATAAGATCAAAATTAAGTTGTTTTAGGTTATGATGTGTTGATATACATGCCAAAATAAAGATTTGTCATAATAGAACCCTATAGAAAGGGAGATGGGAGTAAACATAGCTCCTGTGCTATCTGGCCTTATTTTAAAATTTATTTTAAGCCTGCAATAAAATTTTACTGGTTGATCATTCAAATGCAAGGTTAGAATTAAATTTGAATTTAAATTTTTAGCTACTCTTGACCTTTCAGTATTTTTATACACACACACACACACATATGTGTGTATATAGATAACATAACAGCTTCAAGCTATAGTTAAACTCTTTATAAAAGGAAGTTACTGACCACAAGTTTTATCTCACAGATTAAAAGTTTTGTAATGTATTTAGAATGTCTAATTTATTAGGAAATCAAACAGAACATAGTTACTAAGCATTATTTTGACAGATTTGTTTGCTCTTATTTCTATAAAAATATTTCAAAACACTTGATTCACTGAAAATCAGTAATGTTAAGTCACTTTCTTTGTTCTAGGATAAACAGAACACATGCTTTCTGCAGTTCCCTTGATCAATGAGAAATGCTTTATAACAAAACCACATAGAGAGAATGTAGCTGTAGGTGATCCCCTGAGAATTTTTTTGATTGGAGCTCAGAGTTTGGTAGTGAAAGAGAAGGAGACAGACAGGTTGTTTGAAAAAATTCCCATTAGACCAAATGCTTATGCTGGAACAGTGGTACAACATTTTTCATGTAGAAAGTGCAACTTTATCAATTTTAAAGGTTAAAGGCTATTCATTGCATGATTGTAATAATGCATTTCTACTTTGGTATCTTTTTTTGTGTACTTTTTATTGTACTTCATTAGCCAGTGGGCCAGAAATTTCATTTCTTCTTTATTGCTGCTTGTCAATCCTTATTTTCTAGGATTTTATTCTAGAATTATATTATTATCAAAGTTATTACTTTGTCCTTAAAGTAAGTGTTAATGATTTTCTTTCCTTAGGAATTCAAGTAATCATTAGTTGAGCAAACTCAACATTAACTTTACAAATCAGGAGTTGTTTAAATTTTGTACATATTCAAGCTTTGATGCACTTTATTTAAGATCTCATTATAGAAAATGAGTATATACTTAATTTTGAATATCTCAGCTGTTGATTTTGAAGTTTTCCTTTCAGCCAAACTGTTAGGATGTTTAGCAGTTCAACTTTCTTTAAATTTAAAACAGTAACAACAATAATATTTTAGTATTATACTGAAAGAAGATCAAAATAATTGTTTTAAGAAGAGTCGAATTGAAGAGTTAAAGTGCCATGATCTTTTGAAGACCGGCTTGTTGCTAGCACTGCTCTGTGGCAGTGGAGCCCCAGATGTCTGGCCAAGCATCCCTTACCGACATCTGGAACCAGTTGCAATACATCACTGTCAAAACTGCTTTCTATACGTATCTGCATTTACACATTAGTTACCCACGCAGCACTCATCAAAAAAGCTGAACAATCTTGACATGGTGTCCCTTGTGGAACTGCAAAGGTGAACCGAAGTTGGGAGGCAGTGTCTCGCGTCACTGTCTGCTGAGCTCTTACAACAGGAAACCTGATTAAAAGTGAAAGGAAAAATTTATCAGTTGCCTTGGCTCTGTAGACTTGGGTATAATTTTTTTATTTATAAAAGGAATTTTTTTGGTATTATATAAAGCATATATGTTATGAGCACCAAACTGATTTTATTTGTATAGGAATGAGAAAAATATTTCTAGCTTTAGTTGAACGAAAATTGGTTTGTATGTGTCTTAGATTTGCTTTTGGTCATATAATTTCTTTTTGCATCATTTTATAGAAAATTTAAATTTATAAAGAACCATGAATTATAGATAAAATCTCGGTAACACTGTCTTTTAGACTTAATGAGAGAATAGCGTAAAATTGGAGACAATTCACTTTGCTATTATATTAGTTATAGTAAATGTGCTTATTAATGTTCATAAAGTTTATTAATGGGAAAAGGATGACAGTTATTTATAGTTATTATTTATATGTTTTTGAAAAAGGAATGAATCGGCCAATAAACAAACATTGGCCCTTTGCAGAAAGGACTATTCAGGAGTCTTTGCCGTCATATCTCCCACAGTGAAACTACTGCTGCTACTAGGACTGATAGTCATGACGACGATCACCGACATTCACTGGACTCTTTTTTGTACTAGAAACATTCTGCTTTATACCGATTATCTCACTCAAACTTAGTTTTTGAGATATTATTTCTCTTATTTGAAGGAAGGAGAACCATGCTTAGGGATGTTTAATGACTTATCCAAATTCATGCAGTAAGAGATAGAACTAGGATTTCATTGCACAGCAGTCTAATTTTAGAGCTCATACTGTTTTTGGTTCATAGGTTTGTGCATTTTATTATAAACTGCTCCAAATACAGAAAAAAAAAAAAAGACTGGTGAACTCTTATAACCAAATTTTACTGACAATATTTTACACTTATTTCCTTCTAGAATAATTTAAAGCAAATTAAAGCACATGTTATTTTATCACTTAGTGCCTGTGCTTGCTTTTATAAAAGATATTTTCTTCCTTTCATTAACCTTAGTGCCACTATCATATCTCACGAAATTGACAAGACTGTCTTAACACTATCTAACATTTATTCAAACTACCTGATTGTTAAATATATATATATATATATATTTTAAATATTTAGGTTATTTGGATTAGAATGCAGACATTTCCATTACTGTATGTGATTGTTTTATCTTGTGGAATGCCTCACATTCTGGATTTTGCTGCTTACTTCTTTCTAGCATTGTTTAATTTCTGTCTGTATTCCCTGAAATTTTTCTAGACTAAGAGTTAGGTATAAAAGCCTGATTAGATTCATATTGTGGGGCCTTCCTGGTAGCCCAGAGAGTTGAGCACTTCACTGTGAATGAAGCATCCTCCGCACAGCAGCGTGACTTCAATCCCCAGCCAGCGAGGGGACCCACATGGTGCAGGAGACCTCCCCTGCCTCTTTTGCTAATCCCCTCAGCAGTGTATTTCCATTGGTCTGCCTGTTTTGCTCCCTGCCCTATCTCTGGTGAATCCACTCACTTCCTGCGCCTCTAGCCTGTATCCCAGCTCTTGTATGCATAAGTAAATAAATCTTTTTTTAAAAAAGAGATTCATATTGTATTGAATTGACTATAAAGTTTGGTTGTCTTTTTTTGATGTTAAAATTGATCACTGGTTTTGAGTAGTGCCATACTGATCTTTTCACTTTATAGTTCCACATTCAGCATACTTTCACCTAATGCTTTTACAAACATCCATGGTAAATTCAGTTACTGAATTTCTTAGGGGTTGAAATGGTAATTTTTCAATTCTGTTATTTCTTTATTATTAGCCAGGACTCTTTAGAACAGCTTTATTCAATCCACTGGAGATGATTGCTTATCCTGAAATACAATTCATACTGAAAGGCAAAATAAGATGTTTAATTCTTTCCTTCTAATTATCAATTTCCAGAGCAATGTGGTAATGTCTAAATGGTGTATATGCTTTGATTTCTTTTGTTCTTTCTTTTATTTTTTTACAAATTATTATGAAGTCTTGACTTTTGTATGTGCAAGGTGTT
The DNA here is from genome assembly GCA_019455555.1 of Galemys pyrenaicus. NCBI lineage: Eukaryota > Metazoa > Chordata > Mammalia > Eulipotyphla > Talpidae > Galemys > Galemys pyrenaicus. The sequence goes on along the minus strand of JAGFMF010011785.1, from coordinate 2,583,739 downwards.
TTTAATCTGTTTCAGACATGGCATTTTTTGTTGCTGGTATTGTCCCACATTTGTCCAGTGAGAGCCTTTCTAGCTGCCTCTTATGTTCTTTTGACAACATCTATCATTAGCTTTTATGGATTCTTACTTTCTGGCACAACAAAATATGCCAAGTTAATTTTGTACAATAGACCCAGTGTCTGTCATTCTCCTCAGAGATGTGGTTCTTTATATTGAGGAATGATATATAAAGACCACAATATGGGTTGTTTGCTTTTAGGAAAAGGGAGAAAGTGAGTTAATATTGATCATTCCCACTCAAATGTAAGATTACCGTATTTCAATTCCTTTGATCTTATATCTCTTTTCTTTATGGTAAAAATTGCATTCTTAACAAAGTGATGGTAATTACTTATTTTCTTTATATTATAGCTCTAATTGTTTCAAACTAGAGCTCAGTTATCTATTGAATAAAATTATAGCCTTATTTGCAGTTTTTTGGGGCAGGTTCACAGATTATAGCTTCCTGAGGAAGTGCAAACCACTGTTTTTTGAGGTGATATTGATAAACAGTTTTATCATTTACTTAGTTTTCAGTTTCTAAGATTTTTTTCCCCATAACTTGTAACCTGTTTGGATTCCTTCTGGTCTTAGTCGTCATTCTCAGCTGCTTCACTTGCCTGGGATTCCACATTGCATTGATCCTTTTCCCTTTGGGGGTGACTTTTTTGTTGGTGAATTTTAGGAATGGCAGTCTCTTTTGTATTTCTCTTTATCATTTATCACTTGCTGGATATTTTTGGCTATATCAATTTGTAGTCTAGGATTTGGGATAGTCCTTGTCACCTGCTTGTATAGATGTCATGTGCAGGCCTATTCTTTACTGGTTGTTCTGCCTGGTTATGATGATGAAGTTTGATGAGATTTATAAAATACTGTACTGCCCTTTTCTTATTTCTGGAGTCTGCAGAGTTTGGTAGGCTTACCCACTGTATGCTAGCTATTTATTCTGTGATGCTCTAGCATACCACTTGATTAAAAATTTTTTTTTGGGCCTTTTCCTTGAATGTTATTTATGGAGATATGATTAGAAAGAGGAACAAATGGGAAGAAGAAATATTATTGCAGTAAGTTCTTATAATATACTGAGAATATAGTAGCAATGAAAAAATACTATAGTTTTTGCTGAGTCTTCATAATACCACTATAAATTTATGTTACACTAAATTTTTGTTAGAAAACTGAAGATTAACACAATTAATATCTTCCCTAAGATTACATGCTTAATTAGTAACAGTGCTGAATTCAAACTATCTGATTCCAGAGCATGAATCTTCTATTTACACTACACTACCTATTTTCTAGGCATTTTCATATTCAAAGGCACCTTGCAGAATACTTTAAGCCAAAATGTTTTAAGTCGGGAACACAAATTAACCTTGTCCAAACTTAAGTGAATACTCTTAAAGGATCTGTACAGGTTGTAGAAGATATCAATAAAGGGTCTTAAATTCTTTCATAAAATAGCAGCTTATTATAAGAATGAGAATTATATTTAAAAGGTGTCTTAACCTTGGTTCATTATTAAAGATGAAGGAATGAGAGCATTTGCTACCATAAAATATATGTGGTTTCCAAGTTCTCAAGTTCCTAGGAAAGTACCGGAATGATACTGCATAGTAGAACAACTGTCTGCTACCTAAACTCCTATCATTGTTATAACTCACAAGTGAAAACTTTGTCTTCCTGGTGTTCTCTCCTGTCTCAGCGGTCTGCTAAGAAGCAATAGTAGGGCTTGGAGAGTGATAATATGTGGAGACTGGGTTCCACATTTGTAAAGATGAGGTCTGGTCTATAAGGAAAGCCTTGGATAATTTAAAAAAAAAAAAAAGGTAAACATTTTACAGTTCTAGATCAACCTTTTTTTTTTTATGGAAAAGTAAAATGAAATTGGATTATCTGTGAACTGATAGTATTTTCAGGCAATAGAATGAGAAACATCTTCTCTTCCTCACTCACACCTTCTTTTCCATTTCTATGTATTAGTTCCAACAAAATAGCACTGATGTCTGTATTATTCTGGTGTCATCACCAGAATTCAGTTTATATTTTATTCAGTTTAACTTTTTTTAAAATAGAAAGACCTGTTGAAATGCAATTCACATAAAATTTACTCATGTAAAATGAACGTACAGTTTTTAAAAACATTAACAGAATTTTGCAGCTATTGCAACATTCAATTGTAAAATCAAGTTTATATTCCCACTTTTATTACTTCCCAAAAGAAACCCCATATCATTTCTTCCTAATTCTGTTTTCCACCCCACCCCACTTCCCTTTGACATTAACTAGCCAATTTTTTATCTCTATAGGTTTGCCTATTCTTAACATTTCAAATAATGGGGTCATATAGTATATGGTCTCTTATTGCTGGTTTAACATAATATTTTCAAGGTTCTTCCAAGTAATAGCATCTATCAGTATATCTTTAATGAAGACTAATCTTACATTGAATAAATTTTAGTTATCCCATTTATCAGTTAATGGATATTTGGGTTGTCTTATGGCTATTATAAATGTGATTGTTTGAACATTTATGTACAAGGTTTTTGTGGACATATGTTTTCATTTTTTTCTGGACACCAATTCCATACACATTGATGTAGAATGGCTGGTTCATATGTTAACTGTTCAAACTTTGAGGAACTGCTAGACTTTTCTAATGTGATTGCACATTTTATAGTCCCACTTAAAAACTGCTCAAAAGTTCTAGTTTCAGTTTAACTTTCAACAGTGTCATCATTAGGTAAATACCGTTTGCTTTCTCTGAGCAGTGATTCATCTGGATGGTTGACATATAGCAGTGAACATTACTGACAAATGTGCTGCCCTCAAAGACTGTATACAATGAAGTGCAGAGACAAAAAAAAAAAGAATAAACAGAATAATTCTAGAGCATGATAAATGTTATAAAGTATTAACTGGGTTAGGAGGAAATTTTAGGAAGAGCAGTAAAGGAAAGTTTCTATGAGAGAAGAAAATACATGAACCGAGACTCAGAAATCAGCTGGTAAAGGGAACAAGGGAAGCGTCATCTTTCAACAATTTTTAAAGAGATAATACTGAAATGATAGTGACTAAAGTTTTTAATGGACAGGTTGTTTTTAGTTTTTGTGGACTCTATATCCTCTGCCTGTTTTTCTATTTGATTTGTCTTTTCTTGTTGATTTATAGCGGTTCTGTATGCTTTAGATTCTCTTCCAGTGTAACATGGACAAATTATATCAAACAACAATAAACAGAAAAGGTATTACAAATAGCTCTTAAATATGCAAATGAGGTTATCCAAACTTACTTAAATATGATAAATTATAACTACTACTTATTGAATCTTCTGTGTTACAGGCATAATTCTAGGTACTTCATATGTATAACTCATTTGATTTTAATAAGAGTGTCTGAAATTGGAGTAGTATTTACCCCCATCTAACCTGAGTTACCTGCTCATGTTTACACAGTGAATGCAGAAGCAAGTGAGTGGCAAGAGGCAGGTAATAGCCCCAGAATCCTATGACTACATTCTGCTGAATTTTAAGAGTCAAAATAGAGTAAAACTGGACACACTGAGTTATTAATTTTCACCTGTTAGGTTAACAGAGATCTGTAAGTATGGTAGCCATGTGACGGAGAGGGTTGCAGAGACAGGCACTTCTGTAAGTTGCTGGTAGCAATATTAATTGGTATATCTTCAGGGAGTACTTGGTATCTCTTCATAGAGTAAGTTGGCAATGTCTATCAAAACTTTAAAAGTACACAATCCTGTGATTCAGCAGTCACAATTTTAATTTAGTCTTCATATGTATTTGAATGTAAGAAACCTTGTATGTATTCAGAGATACTTGTAGCATTGGTTATAACTATATAAACTTGAAAATAATCTAAATGTTCATTAGTGGGATACTCATTAAATTACTTATGTTAATCCCTGTTCTATGTAGTACTATGTAACCCATAAAAGAGTATCGTGAACCTTTTAATGCACTAATAGGAACCAGTTTCCAAGATAAGTCAAAACATTAAGGTACAGAATATTATATGTACAATATAATATGTGCAATATATTAAGTGTACAATATAAATATATATGTTAAGAAACAATGTTGGAAATACACTTATTTCATGCATATATATGTATTTTGTGTGTGCGTATATACATACTTATATTTATATACAATTTCTACAGTTATGCATAAGAAACAAAAGACATTAATTACCTCTGGAGAACGTGGTGTTTGCACTCAGGAATTAAAAAACAACTTAGAAATGTACTTTTTCTATTTTGAAAATGTTCCTTATCCTGAAAATGTTAAAATGAAAATAAACTCTAAAAGGAATCCAAATGGTAATAATTAAGGTGAATAAAAGGTCATTTTGAAATGTTCTGCAGTTCATTTTTCCAAAGGCCTCAAGAATGTTTGTTTTGTTAGGTTTTTCCAAAAGGTATCAGCAAAAGAATGCATTCTTGGTTTATGGAGCCCTGTTGAAATGGTAGGTGGAAACATTCTGAAAGCAGAGTTGACGCGCAGACTGTGCCATCCTTTCTTCTTTTCCGTCTGTTTTCCACGAACTCTTTGGACAGTGGTTTCTTGCTCTCACAATTTTAAAGAAACAACAAAATAATTTCAGTCTGCATGAATAATTGCCATACTAAGCTATAGACTGCTTCCCACTTGTAGTGTTCAGTTACAGACATATTTTTGGTAGACAAGATTTGGGCTATGAGTGGGAAATGGTAAAAGGATATATTTTGTAGGAATATAAAAACCTAAATCATATTCTTAGACTATAACCAAGTTATCTACATAAATATAATTAAATCTATTGATTGCTAATGTTGCAACTTGCTGTTCTTTTGTTCTTCATGACATTAAATTAGAATCTGCTAATGTCAAGAGACAAAAATACACAAAAAGCTCTTTGTACCAGAGCATGAAATATTTGGAATGAACAAAGGCCTAGAATGCTATTTGATACTGTATTGATTAGACTGGAAATATATGGTACTCATCTGAAATGGTTTTATTAAATGAAATTAGTATTAAGTAGAATTTTGAAGGTGGAAAGGAAATGGATTTTTTTTTTTGGGTGTGATTGTTAGAATTTTTCCAGGTAAGTCATGTGAAAGGGAGGTTGATAAGGTGAAGTCTGCAAGGTAAGATAGGGATTTTTGGTGGAGATTAACACTCAATAATGCTTTGTAAAATAAATGTTGGAATGACACAGACCTGGATTTGGGCCTAATTTTCAGTACTTTTAAACTCAATTACCTTGAAAAAGAAACTTAGTAATCTTTGTATCACTTTTAAATTTTCTGAAATCATGTAAAAAATAAATGAAGTCATGCATGTAAACATAGCCAAATACGTTGTATGTGGTAGGTCTCAATAGATATGTATTTGAAATGAGACCAAGTCTGTTTTGTTGTAGGTTTGAAGAATGAAGAGGCAACATGGTACATAAAGAGATTTATAAAGAGATCTGTCACTTGTTCAAGTCTGCATTGAGTATTTTAATGCCTTTTTTTTTCAAGATTTATTATTTTTTATTTTGCATATGAGAATTGGGGTGTAGGTCAGAGATGGGGGATGATGAGAGTCTTCACCAGAGACAGAGTGGGGAGCAGAACAGGCAGATTGACTGAAATACACTGCTGAGGGGGCCAGTGAGCAAGACAGGCGAGGTCTGCTGTGACATGTGGGTCAAGGATTGAACTCAATCCTTAGTGGCTCAATCCCCTAGTCGAGGATTGAACTTATGCTGCAGTGGCTGGTGGTAGCTTGATAGTGCTGAGACTGTAACCCCTGTGCCACTAGGGAGGCCCAATTAATGCCATTTTTGTGACATTTCAATTTGCATGATGTTCAAAAGAAAGAGAAAGGATAAAGAAACAACCTTGTAATAAAAATATTCTCATTCTTTGCATTTTACCCCCCCAATACATATAATTGACTTCACATTTAACTTCAGTGAGATTGAATATGATAGAAAATGCAAAGGAGTTTTGAGAAATAATAGATGCTCAGCAAATGCTAATTTTATTAATTTAATTCTCTATCTGCCCTTGCAGAAAGATGGAATGGGAAATGATCTTGAAAAACAGGATTCTAGGAAGTCTATGTAGGATTAATTGGAAAGACTAAGCACTGGTTACCTTGTAATTAGATTGAAAACCCAGTTGTATTGGATGGACACCTTGAATTTCTTACAATAATGACCACTATTTAAGGTGCTCAAAGTCAAGACTTACGGGGTAGTCAGCATGGGGTGAAGGGAGTGGAGAGGTTAAAAGCTTGGAAACCAGAGAATATGCTCATTCTGCTAACTCTGATAGTAGAGTTAGGGAAAGTGTTTTGAATATGTATTTGTTGGTGTGATTATGTAACATCTGAGGATATAATTGTATGGACAATGAGAAATGAAAGTCAGAGCAAAGGGTAAGAGAAAGGGGCACTTTTGCCATATGATTCTTAAATATTCCAAGTTTGTCCTTTCCTGTTTATGGAATTGAGATAATGAAATCCTCACATCTAAACCATTTAAACTACATCTTGTAGTATTTTGCTGGCTTAAAGTTCTTAGTATAAAGCAAAAGCTGTAAGACCAGTACAATGTTCTCTTATCTGTCAATTTTGTGGATGCTCATTTCTGGACTATAGGGAACACTTTGGACAGTGGGCCATTCAGATGCCTCATTGTAAATATGGGTATCAGCAGAGGGATTGCTTTTATGCTTTCTGTAGTCACAGAACTGTCCTTTGACTTTTTATCTTAAAGATAGATAATTGTGATTTGTCGAATGTTATGCTGGTATTTAAACTGTTTCCCACATTTTTTTGGTAGATAGAAATGTCTTTGGAATAAAAAGGAATTTTTCAGAAAGAGCTTTCTTTTAAAGCTTAAGAAATGTGTCCATTTTGTTTTAGCTGCCTTTTGCAATGCAATTATTATTTAATAGTGTTCTTCTGGTCGTATGCAAACAACATTAGATTCCATATGTTGGCATTTTAGCAAGTGTTTCTTATAGCTAATATGTAACAATAGGTCATATCTTTTCTTTGTAGCCTTTTCTGCTTGGCTTTTACATTATTTCTTATACAAGCTTTAGGGACTTATTAGTGACTCCTAATGTACATTCTGTCCCTTAGTGATGCTAAACTTCCAACTAAATTTTTCTCCTTTCCTTTAAAGAATTGACCTGTTTTACTTACTCTTTCATCTTTTTGTTGCTTTGACTATTATTTTATAGTACCAGTGAGCTCTAGCTTTTTATTTCAAGAGAATTTTTATTTGAAAAATGTTAATTTTAAAATTTGCTATATGACTTATCTGTGTGATATAGGTATATGTTGGATAAAGGGAAAAAACTGGAAATATTTATATTACAGCATTATTTCTTTGTCCTTACTCTTGAATCGCATTCTAATTGAATTGCCATGAAAGAACATTTAAAGGGAGCAAGATAAGGGCTTAACTCCAGAATATACCTCCTTTGTGGAATTCTTTGCTCATTTGATTTTAAGTCATTCATTTGTTACTGTCTGTTACTATTTGCTCAGTGCCTCACAGTTTTGATATTTTTACTAACCCCAATTATTATATAGCTCTGGACTATATTCTTGTTTAGAAATTGCTTTTTAACGCACTAGCATTTATTAGGGTCTATCATATACTAGGGACTATGATAGGCTCTTTACCTGCAGCAACTGTGATTTGTTTGCTTACTCCTATTTTTCATGTGGGGAATGTAAGACCTAGGGAGGTTTAATAAATTCCAGAAGGTCACTTAGCTATTAAGTATTAAAGGTTGGACTTGTTCCCAAAGCCAAACTCTTAGATCCCAAACTATTTGAGTGATTTGGTGAGTATATATAATTAAATTTATTCTCATTGTTGACAACTTAAGTATTGTGACAGTTATTTTAAAAATCAGACTTGACTAATGCATGGTTGTGTGAGATTAGAAGAAATGTTCAAGATTCTTCTTCTGTGTTAATCTAGCACCCCCTAGATGGTGTGAGTTGTTTTTTGATCTAGGACTTTATGGTAGGCAACAGAAAAATGCTTGGCTGAATTTTTATGTACGTAACTGTTGCAACTGAACTCTGCTTTTCCTCCTCTTTTCTGTTTCATCTCTAGAATGTTGTCTAACCTCACTTTGTTCAGTATCAGAGAAGAAGGAAAAGAGTGAAGTCTCCAGAGTATAGCTCTACTGTTGAAGACTTGTTTTGGTCTTGAGCTTGTACTACCTAGAGTGTGTACATCCAGCTTTTGTTCAGGTGCCGTTGGCTGGGTGTACTTCCTTTACTGTTGGTCAGATTTATTGTTCTGCTTATTAAGGTGATATCTTCACTGCTCAAATAATTTGAAAAGAATATTATGGTAAATTGCAACAGTGTTTAGTGTGGAACAATTTAAGTATGTAGAAATAGTTTGGTGTCAGTACTGTTTCTTTTTAGTGAAGTTTTTTGTTGCATTAGTAACAAAAATGTAGAGAAAAATTTAAAAGACAGGAGTCTATCTGAAATACAAAATAGTTGTGAGAGATTTAGAAAGCTTGTATTGTCTTATATCAAACTATAATTTCGAAGACTTTAATTTATATCTTATTGATCAAGCATCAATTTATTACTGCCTTCAAAGGCTAAAGTAACTGAACTCCTTAAGATGGAGTTAGCAATATAAACTGTTTCTTAAAGCAAAAGTTGCTTCAGTGAGTTTTCCTTGTGCTAGCTCTTCTCTTTCAGGCCATCCTGCTGAAGCTAAACATCAGTTCAGTTGACAACTTTACTCAATTCTAGGCAACAGTGGCCATGCTCTGGCCTGCAGAGACAGTGAATCCATTCTGACTCTGACACCCAATTTTATTGTAAAACACATTCATGTTGACATCATATCAGTTTTCTGAACTATTACATGCATAAAAGAATTCACCCCTCTCCATTCAGTCTTTCTCAGCCGTCCAGTAAGGAGAAATTTACACACCCGCTGTTTTCATTTTGCATTTAATGTGGTCTAGTCCAGAAAATAGCAGCTTCAGTTTTAAAAAAAAATCGTTTTTGGAGGCATTTAAGCAGAGTGTATTAGCTTAATGGTGTTTGTTGGTAGAAGAAGACTGTAGAGAAATGCATAAGGCAGATTTTAGGCCAGAGCAGTTGAAGTTTAGGGTAAAACAGGTCAATATTGACTCAGGATTATGGGGATTAGTTGCCAGAGTTCTTCTGCACACAGCTTCTATTTGAAGACTTGCTTACTACTGCACCTCATATGTCCCTGATTTTCTGAGCTCTGTCTCTTCTTTGGCCTATTTGATTACATTGTCTTTCTAAAGTCCTTTTTTAATTGCTGGTTTTTGTTTTCTTGGCTTACTTATACTGAAATTTGCCAATTTTTCAGTTAGAATTTGTTTCAAATATAACCCAGATCGTCACCTTTAGTATATGGTTGTGTGTGTGCGGCGGGGGGCAAGTTGGGAGGAAGCATGTGGGGAGTAATCTTGTGTACAGAATTCAGCCCTTACATTTATTTGTATGTCAATTCTAGCTTTGTGCTGAGTTTTACTGAGGCTCTCCTTGGCTTTTATGATTAAAATTTTTATTTTTTTACTTTTAACAGCGCTTGATTGATTTTATTTGGTTTCCCAATCTGAAAATATTAAGATTTTATTTTCCTTTTATTCTTTGGTGAATACAGCCTTCCTTAAAATATCCATGAGCTTCTTTGGAGAATTTAATAAGGTTTTCCTTGTTATTTGCTTCTACTGTTCTGAGACTGTCCATTGGGAATTTCATTTACTCATAAGGGACCCATAAATAACATTCTAACATGGAGTGATTGCAAATTTTGTTTCTAAACTAATATCATGAATGTCTTAATGTATTACTTAAATGTGAGAGTGTAATTTACATAAGATTTTAAAAGGCGTGATTCTCAAGCCCATGGATGTATAATGTTAATTCTTACCTATATTATTTTGGATCTGGTGTGATCATGTGGGACACATGGAGAATTTTTGAAAAGCTTTCTCTATTTTCTGTATTTCCTAAAAATCATGGGTAGAATAGGGTTGGAATAGAGAGAGAAAATTGCAAACATACCCTGACTTTCCACCGGCTGGATGCACATTATCTTTATCTTTATTTATTAATAAAAGACGGAATGCCTTGGAAAACAAAAGGTTTTAATGGCCGGTGCTTGGTATCCTTGACAACAGTCCCGAAAGAATATTACATTAGGGCACCAGAGAACTTTTAAAAATAAGTAATGGAATTCCGTCTCTGTTATGCTTTTAGTAGTCATTTCGGCCATGGTGCAGCGAGGTCATAAGCTGAGCTCAGTGAAGGGAGCCAGAACATGAAATGATGCTGAGAGAACGTCTGGGAGATGAGAGGTACAGAATTACAAGCGAAAGTGCAGGCCTGCTGAGGCAATTACAGCTTAATGGGGTCATTTGGAAGGCAATTGCCAGGGGTTAATGTAGTATGGAGAGATGAGGTGAGATTGAAGCGAAATTTGGGGCTGGAAATGTGTTAAGATGAAAGATCAGAGAGCAGCAAATTCTGCAGTGGTGAAGGTTTATAACATGCAAAGATTTGAGAAAATGTAAAAAATAGTACCCAGATGTTTTAAAAAATATTTATAAAATAAAAGTGACAGTAAATTCTAGAGAATGCAATTTCTACATAAAAATATCTTTCTAAAAGAGGTTTTTCAGTTAGAAAAATACATTAAATGTAATATACAGAGCCTATTTTTTAAAGAAGTTTTCTGTTATAATGTAGATTTCTCTTTTTTTTTTTTTGCCTCTATTTTAGGTCACATTGAACTTGAAGAATGTTAACACTGGCAACAAGCTTTATAAATGACTGCTTTACCTACCAGAATACCAGCTTTTTTTTTTTTTTTTTAATCTTAGTGTTAAAAACAAAAAATCATGAAAAAGTCCTAGGTATACATATTTTGATACATTTATAACAGATTCATCACATTATCTTTTCAGGCATTAAAACATACTATGTAAAATGTCAAAATATTACCAGAATGTAAGCTAGCATTCTTTGAGTGGGTATTTTGGTTCTGAAAAGTATGCTTAAATATTACAGGTGTTTAAATTAAAAATGTCAAACCATGAAGGCATAATGGAAGTAATCATTTTTACATAGTTTTAAGCTGTACAGTGTTTGAAAAAGCTTTGCATGCCAGACTATTGTGAATGAGTGGAGTTCATAAGAATTCAAAGGACAAAAGAGATCATTATGCTTTGTTACCTCAGCTAGTTCATTACCTTAATTGCTGAGCTTAATCCAGTCTTGGAAGAAAACTCTGGGGCTTTAAGAAGATCAACACAGGCACCTTATGGCATAGAAAGTGGAAACCCTTTCCTGTGCCATTGCTGCTCCAGGAACTCTAAACCTTGATCAAAGGCTGAACTTTTCTTAAGGTCGGCCATGTGAACATCCCCTGGAGCTGTACCGTTCGCTGAACCGTAATGAAGTTTAGTAGGTTCAGCACCATTTCTCTCTGACTGTGACCGTCCTGGATCACTGGTTAGGAATAGGATATTATCAGCCTTTTAGATAGGTGAGGTTTAAACATGGTTATGGTTAGCAGTATAATATACCTTTAAAAAAAAAAAAAGACTAAACAAAACCAAAACTGATGAAACAGCTCTTACTATATAACTACTTTAGTTAGGAAACAGCATAGTGGTTTTCAATCCTTTTGAAGGGTTTGCTTACTATGTTCTCTCTCTAAATCTTTTAGACAATCTTAAAATTCCTAACTAGTATGCTTTTTTAGAACGACTTTCACTATATATTAAGGATAAGACTATGAAATGGGTCACACTCATTCAAAACATTTTTATTTCTTTCAACCCTAGCAACAGTGTAGCTAGGTTTTGAGAGTAGATCTGCCTTATAGAATGTGTACAATTGCATATGTTACACTTTGAAAAAAATACGCTAAGACAAAAAATATGACCTTTAAAAGCATGGTTGAGTTGCATTCATTTTATAACCATCAAAGCAACTCTGTACTGTTGTAAGGTAGAAAAATCAATGATGCAATCTTTTTCCTTTTGCCTCGTGCAATCCGTAATTGAAATGGAAAATCAAATGAACGGCTAACAGATAATTGTTTTATCAATATTCTCTGCCTGCCCTACAAGGGTCAGCATAGAATGATCATGAGCCAGGGATATGATGAGGACAAAATGTGAAATTGAACAGCAAGGAGGCAATAAATCAGCCTTGACAAGAAAGAGTGACCAGCATGTAGCTGTTGTAGGCAGCTTTGGGGACAGTTTTTGTCTCAGGTGTCTGCCCTGATTTAAAAATGTGAGTATATAATATTTGAAGCTTTGCCACCACTAAGCCTGGCTATTTCTAGGTGATAGTACCATGGCAATATACTTAAGAAGACCTGGTGAATACTAGGACCAAAAGTAATGTAATTTATCTTATAAGAAAAATGTTGAAATAAATTTTCCTAGATTCAGATACTCTATGTTGCTAAACTGGTTAAAAAAAAATGTTAAAAAAAATGTAATTAACAACATGTATTTTGTTGTTATAGGCCTCAGCTGTATAGGCTTTGACTAAATTGAACCTGATTGACTGAATTAAATATTTCTAGCTATATCTTCTAAAGTTTGTGAAGATAAACTAAATATTAATTTCTGTTGCTTAAATTTAAATTTTATGTGATTTGAAGATATTATTTGAGGAGGGATATTGAGGATCCAAAAAAAATAATACATATACTTATACACAGCTAAAAGACAGATTTCTTTTTTAAGTGATTATATGTGGCAGAGAAACACTGTTATAAGTACTCCATAGTACTATATAATATTTTGGATATGAAATAATTGCTTATGTACAGATTAAACTAGCAATTGCCAAACATGTCTATTCAGATAAGATGGGTTTATAGTGGTAAATATACAGGGAAATGGACAATACATTACATGCTGCTTGTAGGGTGTAAACTACTATAGCTTTTTGGTTATTTTAGGAAAATATTTTGAAAGACTAAAAGAAGATTTATTTTAAAATATTTTACTTTTAAGAAGTAATACTAAGGGGGCCTCTCTGGTGGTGCAGTGGGTTAAGCAACACACTGTGAAGCAAACTGCAGCAGGAGTTTGATCCCTGCAGCTGGCCAGGGTGTAGCAGAACTCCCCTGCCTCACCCGCTGCTCCCCTCAGCAGTGTGTTTCAGTTAGTCTGCCTGTTCTGCTTCCTACTCTGTCTCAGTTGAGTCATCTCAACACCCGGGACTCTGGCTTGTGCCCCAGCTCTTGTATGCATAAATAAATAAATCTTTTTAAAAAAAGTCATACTAAGGAGATAGAGACATATACAAGGATATACATATAAAGGTGGTCATCAAAGCAGCATTCTCTTTTGTTACTTTCACTTCCTCCACTTGTCTCCCTTCCTCCCCTCTTAAATTTTTACTAGGGTGCATTTTGAGTTGTACTACAGAAGGTAAAATAGAATACCTAACAGCAGACTTGACCAACTCATGCTCACTCCTGCCCTGTTCTCACCTACATTAGCTTTCATTCTTGTGCATTTTTAGAAATAAACCCAAGACACCATTTTCTTGGTAATCATTTCAGTCTACCCCTCTAAGAAATAAGAACTCTTTAAAAATCCCATAGTGGATAAAACGACTCATGATGTTGTCACTGCACCAATATTTCACTAAAATATTAGCAGTAATTCATTCTTCATATAGCCAGTTTGTTGGAATCAGGATGTTACATAGTCTACCCATGGCAGTTGGTTGCTATATTTTCAAGTCTCTTTAAATTTTTCATTTCTTTTTCTTCCTTACACATTTTTTTCCCCAAGAATTATTAGTTCTGTAATTTCCCAGTCTGGATTTTGCTGAGTGCATCCCCACAGTATAGTTTAGCATGTTCTTCTGTTCTTTGTATTTTCTGAAAATTGACAGTTGGATAGGCTTAATCAGATTCCAGTTTAATTCTCTTTTCTCCCCTTTTGGATTGCTTCGAATATTGTGTTATGTTTTTATATCGAGTGGCACTTGATATCTGCTTTTTTGTGTGTGATATTGGGCAGTTGTAAGTGCTCAAACATTATTAGTTTATTTAGGCTTATATAACAGAAATATTATAATTCTTTTTCCCCTTTTTCCTTTATTAGTTGGAATCATCAATGAGGAGAGATTTTCCTAAATCTGCTATTTCATTACTCAGTGATTTAGTTTGCAGAATTATTCTTAATAGGATAAAAATATAATCCATCAAAATATCAAACAGTAGGTAATGTAGTTAAATAATGTTACAGCCAGGTGACAGAAGTCTATATAATTATTTTAAGTCATGTTTTAGAAGAATATTTAATATGAAAAATATATGTTTAAAAAGCATTTTATAAAAATTATATAACAAACTCTTAGATTCCCCACCCTCCCCCATCCCCCAAAGTTCTTTCATGTAGGGGAAGAAATTACTGAAAGAAAAAAAGATCAGGGTCTCCCTGGTGGCTCAAGGGGTAAAGTCTCAGCACTATGACGCTATTGGCAGCCACTGCAATATGAGTGCAGTCCCCATTAGGGAGCTAACCCACATGGCGCAGCAGACCTCTCCTGTTTTGTCCACTGCTCCCCTCAGCAGTGTGTTTCAGTCCATCTGCCTGTTCTGCTCCTCACTCTGTCTCTGGTGAATCCTCTCATTCCCCACCTCTGGCCTACATCCCAACTCTTGTATGCATAAATAAATAAAATCTTTCAAAAGGAAAAAGAAAAAAAAAAGACCAAATACTTACATTATTTAATGGTTATCTGTCAGTAGTGCAATTAGGATTCTTTATTTTTTCTCTTTTTCCAATTTCCTACAAGTATCCTATATTCATTTTACACTGACTTTTTTCCTTTACTGTTTGTTTAAATGAGCAATACACATCTACAGACTGTATCTTCTCTAGTAGATTATCTTGTTTGTTCCATCTTGCTTGTAACACATGAATTTAACTTATAGAATGGATGGTTGTAATTGCAGAGCCACCAATATATCACTGCAGTCTAATTAAGTGCTCTTTCCTCTAATAGTTTTTCTGATAGGTATGTTTCATATTGTCTTTGTGCACCCAGGTGTTTTGCACAGGACCTGGCACAGAGAAGCATCAGTAAATATGTTGACTTGAACATATACCAGGGTAGACTGAACTAGAGTCATTGCTAGCCCTAATATGTTGATTGTTCATGTCTATTTCATTGATGCATTTTTATCCTGAGTTAACCTTGAGTGAAATATTTCCACCCCTTCTTTAGAGACTAGAAATATCTGGTCTGGAATTGATGGACTTGGCATAGGGTGCATTTCAAATATCTCATGATGTCGGGAGCACTGATTAGTTGCCCTGGATTTGCGACTCACCTAAATATCACTTCTTTGTAGTCTCTTTGTAACAGGGTGGTCCCAGGAAAAGGGGAAGTTCCCAAAATCCTGGTTCCACCCTAAGTGGGTGGAGCTGAAGAAAAAAAAAAATTCCTGCAGAAAAGAAAAGAGAAGAAGGGAAAATGGAGAACAGCAAGGAGACCTGGATGGAGCACGTGGAGCAGAGGGACATGTGAAAAAACTGTGCTTGCTTTTTGGTCTTGGACTGCTTGGAACAGATGGGGTGAGAGACCCGTGGGGAGGTTAACCATGGCAGCTTTCATCATGATTTTAATTTTGGTCTTTTCCTCCCAGATTTGTCTGACTCTTTCTGACCCTTTTCTATGAGTCTCTACTGAAAGGTCCTTTAGATGTGTGCCAGGTTTTTGGGCCTTGCTTTGGGCCAATCCTATTTAGCTAAACTTTTACCCTCAAGGAAATGGGTAACTTTGGATGCTTGACTTAGTAACTATATTCTTTGTTCTTTCTTTATTGTACCCTAGTTGTATTAAAGTTCCTTTCCATTAAAGGTTTTGTATGTTTGTCTTAATGCGGCGAATGGCAAAACCCATTCAAAGAGGGCAGGCTTGGGGCTTCTGGGTGCTCCTCTCCCTGCCCTGTAACATCTTGATTCATCTTTTAAAATCTCTTAATTATTTTGATTCTTAGGTTTCTAGGAGAAAATGATTGGCATATGGTTCATTTTGATATTTTTGTCATATCTAGTTTCATGCTTGTTACTAGTTTGTCTTTCTATGAAGACAATAATTGTGTCACATTACTTATGGCTTTTCTCCTCAATGCTTTGCACTGCCATTCTGACGCTCAATAAATGTTGAATTAGTTAGAATGTTGCTGTTAGTTATTACTATAAAAATCAGTGTTATGGTCAGTAATTTTTAGGAGATAAAGAGAGGGAAGAAAATAGCCTTTTACTGCATTGTCCTCATCATTAAAATTTATTGAAATTCAAAATTAAAATTAATTAAAAATTAATTCTAAATTAAAAGTCTTAATTCATTAAAAAATACTTGCTGAGTATCTAATATGTACTAGGCAATGTTCTGTATGCCAGAGATATAGCAGTCAGTGAACAAACCAGTCAAATTCCTGTTCTTCAGGAATGTAAAGTTCTTGTGCATCCAATCACACATAACTGACTGCCATGTGCGTTCTATGATAATATGTAATGATTTCTAAGGAGCCATTAGGAACATCTTAAAAAGGTAATATCAGACTGATCAGAAGTAAACTAGTCAGTTGCCAAAATATAAATAATAGCTTTTGTGTTGTTTTGATAATGCAGGTTTTGCATTTAGTAGTGAGAAGAAAGGAAGGAAATAATTATTGAACATTTGCAACTTGCTAGTTACTCTATTAAGTATTTTGACATACCTTTCTTACTTAACTCTCATTACTCTGGGAGGCAAGTATTATTCTGTTTTCATCAATGGAAAAAACAGAGGCTCAGATATGTTAGGATGCATGCCCAGGGTCATATATATAAAAATGAATGGGAGACTTTAGAAGTCCTTATAATTTCAAAGTGTTTCTGTCAGAAGCATTGCTGTGGAGACTGTTCCATAGCTTCTTGGTTATTGAATTTTTCAAAATAACACACTTGCAGATCTGGTTTCCTCATGTGTGCCTTATTCCTTATGCCATACTTTATACAGCAGCATAGCTACAAAGAGTCAAAGGGTAATGTGGAATCAGTTTGTTAGGCAGAAGGTCATGTTAATGTTCCAAAGTGACTGGAAGTACTATGTTACATTATTTAATGTGCACATTTTAAAATGACAGACTCAAGAACCCATCGATATTACTCTAGTTCAATATTACCATGTTTCATTGAGTGTAAGATTTTAATTTCTCCTCCACATTTTAACATTTATGAAATTAGGATCCTATGACAACTAATACGTCATAATTTAATTGAGAGAATGTTTTTTCTTTATAATAGCACATAAAATCATAGGGGAGCTTAGAGCTGATGGTATCTTAGACTTGGTGAATTATACTCTTATTTTGGCAACACTCTAAATATGTATATGTGTTGTATTCCCAAAAAGTTCTATAGCTCTAATTAAATTGTTGTATTAATTTGTTTTTTTAATAGTTTAGATGTATTAGAGAAATGCTTTCTCTTTAAATAGCCTTTAAAACTTTATTACTTTTTACGTAAATCTGCAGTGTAACTATGTTTGGATGTTTTTGGAACATCTACTAATATGCCAGCAAACTATAGGTATATTAGATTATCCTATTTTGAAAAATTGCATATTACATGCATTCTGTGATAATGTATAATGATTTTGAGGGAACCATCAGGCTTCTGAAGTAATTAACTTTTTTTTCCAAGTTCTTAAATATTTATTTAGATGAATCACTGATTTTGTCTCTCAGTCTCAATTTTTTAACATTAAGAGTAGGCAACCTAATAGTAATTCAAATTGTAGCTTGAAATTTTACTGACAATAATAAAGTGAAAATGCATAGTTTCTTTAAAATTTGTTCTTATTCCTTTCATCCATTTCCATAAGCAACTGCAGAATTTTCTGAATGATGGGCGATTTGGCAGGATTTGGACATAATGTGTCCTTAATTTTCATATGTTGTTCTAACTAATGTCAACAGAAATTTTTGCATTGACAGCCTGAAGCTGGTCCATGATATTTAGCATCTAGGTACACTAGAAGTTCATAGTTAAGGTTCAACAAAATGCTGAACTGTGCTTTTTGACAAGGTTTGCCTTTGAAAACACAGTAATAATGATGTTGAGTTTATTGCCTTTATAGTATTTCTTATATGTTATTTAAATATCCAAACCACAATAAAACATTATTGTTTTCATATATTAATTTTAAGTCAAGTAGCATTTGATTGTATTAAGAATTCATTTACATTGAGAAAATTAGAAGTTTTAAAAGATATCAAAAAGAATCATGTCAGCACCATACTGAAAAATTATAATGTACAGTGCCTCTCTTCCCTTGTTTTACTCAGAAGTCTAAAAAGCACATGAATTTAGTTTATAAACCTTATAAAAACTAAAGATAAAACTGAGAAAATCAACATTTTAAATCATGCTAAGTCTCTTCCTATTTTTACTCATCCTCTTGCAGAGCATTGACAAAAATATGAAATTGATTTGGTTGAAGGGTGTTAAAGAGCCGACAGCCAAATGTCACAAACAATGAATGGCTGCAGTGTTGAAAAAATCAATAGGGAGGTTAAGCTGGTCCTGTGAAAGACTTGGCAGACTGCTCTGTTCCAGGAAGATATCTGTCTTCTAGCCTTGGTTGCATGATCAAAAGGAAAACTTGATAGGTTTAATGAAGGGAGGTACTGTAAAACTGACAATAGAAATATAGACACTGTGGTAAACTGTAGTGCACATCAGTGAGTGAAGCTATTAGATACATTTTTCAGCCTGAAAAAATATTTATAGGTAGAGATGTCAAAAATATTAACATTCTTTTACTTTTTTATTGATTCCTCTATCAGGTAATAGATTTGCCTGAAGGTTTGCATTTGGCTAAGTATATTAGGAGATGGTAAATGTATAGAACACAATAATTGCAGTATTAATTAGTAAACTAATTTTTCAGATCTGTTCATTATAACATTTAAAATCTGAAATCAAAGTTACATATTTGTCATTCTCAAATTATATGTATTTCCAAGGTATTAAGAAAGATTAAGAGCCTAGATAAAAAAGACAGCCATTGACTTGTCAATGAAAATGGAAAGTCCATCACAGAAAATCAAGGTAGGATTTATGATTCATTAGTCCACACCACAGGCTGTTAGAAGATATTTTATAGAAGCCCCTCCTTTACACTTTTGATGATGAACTGTGTGTTGACCTAAAAAATACTTTACCCTGATTGTTTGGATCAGATCTTTGTATTATGAATTCTGACATTTTAATATATAGCAAAAAAGATAAGATCATTTAAAGATCATTTTCTTTGCAGTCCATAGTTTCAGTTTTTACACCAAGTAATATTTTGTTTCTGCATTGTTTCTTTAACCTGAATTTCTTGAGAATTCTTACTATATTTGAAGTTAATTATTTCTTGGATGCTCACTGTGTATACGTCATTATGCGAGGTACCAATATCTTTAGATATAAGCACTGTGTATGAGTTTTGATATTTCAGAATTAAATTTTTTTTTCGGATAGGCAGCTCCATTTTATTTTATTAATCATCACTAGATGTAGTAGTTTCTTTGTGCGAATCTGAGAATTTTCAAGAAAAAGGGATCATTGGTTTAAAATTCCCAAACGTGACATTCAGTTTAGAGAAGATGATAACCTGTTTAAAAACAAATAAATAAAAAGAGAAGTTAAAAAAAAAAAAAAGATGTTTGGCAGATTTTCTGCAAGTGGACGCTGTAATAAAAATGCCCCCTACTTTGCTGGGATGGTATTTGGAGGGCTGCTGCCATATGTTACTTTCCTTTTTAGCTGGGATTATGCCATCATTATTGCTGATAAAAGCTGTTTACTGCCTTGGCAAAGGAATGATGCTTGGAGCAGTTTTGGAAACCGCCATTCAGTTTACAAAAAAGTTCATTTAGTGCCAGATGCTAGAATCCTAGGTCTTTGTTATCTTTTCCCATAATTAGATGCATCTATTGTCTATTTTTCTTTTCCCTTTTATGATAGAATTTTCCTCTTACTACCTGTTCTAGTTCAAGTTGTAAATGTGTGAGGTTATCTAAATTATTTTATTTCTCATGTTAGGACTGATCATTATTGAAGATGGGCAATTTGACTTTCAGAATCATTGACTAGATTGAAATAAACACTGTAGCGTGCAGTGAGACTCCTGCTTCTAAACGCTCTCTGTACTTTTTTAGTACCGTTGCACATTAAGGAGAGGTAGGGTCAGTCTTTGAATAAACTGTTGGTTTAATGCACAGTCTGTGGAAGCATTGAGGATGTACACTTGCTTTGGGTCAGTTTATTAGATTTTTTTTTATGTTGTTATGAAACATGCTAGAATTAAAAATGAAACAAATTGTAATTTTTATTCCAGGAAATGTTACATTCACAGTTGGTGTAACTTTCTATGAGAATATTTCCCTTTCTATTTTTTTCTGTAAAACTTTTGTTCTGCTTCTAACCCCAATGTTTGATAGTGACTACATGATTGGAATATATGGCCTTAAGAACTTGGGAATATTAATAACCATATTAATTTGTTCATTGGCCTATAATTCCTAATAGGCTTTTGATGCATACTTACTACTCTAGCTTATTTAAGGAAATGAGGTTGTTTTTGCCAACACTTTAAGATATGTTTACTTTTGTTGAGTAAATAAATTCTTTTTTTTCAATTTGCAGAGTTGTTCTTTGGAGTCAGTATATGTACATTTGTGAGTTCCTAGTCAATCTACAGTTCAATTTGTTTATTTTGATTGTGTTGGTTTTATAATTCACCACTTTTACTTATCTTATAATTTAAATTATGGATATATTCCTGACTTGAACTTAGAATTCCTTTAAGTGCAAAAATTAACTCTTATAAATAACATTGAAAAATAAGGGTTTATTGACTTTTTTTAAAAACACAGCCCATAATTCTACACAAAGTTTACACATGTATACTTTAATATTTTCTTTTTCTAGGAATGGTCACTGAAAGGACAAAGTCCAAAATAGTGTAAAAACCATGTTTTTAGTGCAGTAATTTAAAAAAAAAGCAAGTTCAGACATCTGGCAGAAAACTATTCTTATTTAGAATACACTGAAATATACAACTTAAGGTGGGAAAAGAAAGGAAAAGCTGCCTTTAAATTTATCCAAGTACAAAGGTTAGTAATATAAAATTTCAATATCAAATTGAAGTTGAAATATAATAATCATTTAACTAGGGAATTTGTTTAACCCTGAGCAAAAGGGCCGATATCCACCTTAAAATTTAACATCATTTGTATTAATGTGTACATTTTTCTAAGAAATAATTTTTTATGGTTAACAGTGAATCATTTATCAGCTTCTTAAATTATGTATAATTTATCACACTTTAAAAAAGTATTAAAATAACACCCAAATAAAATTTTTAAACCATATTTTAGGATAGATACTTTAATGCTCAATACTAAGTAATAAATAGACATTAACATGAAACACTGTATTTAATCAGGGAATATTAATTGTCAACTATATACAAAGACACATATAAGTAACTGAAATAAAAAATTCTTGGAGAACATCACACTTTGTTTCAAGATAGATTTGCTATTTGAACCTTGAATTTATATTTAGTACTTTAAAAATCCAGCCATCAAACATCCCTTGCTTCCCAAATCATTGCCTTTTGAGTTGTATATAACAAAATTATTACTGAGAATGCTAATGTGAAAATTAATACTTTTCCATCTCTTGTAAGCCACATAGACCTTAATAATTTTCAGTGAATGTGCATTTGATACATCTCACTTATATAGCTTTAACTAATTCTGTTATCTCAAAATTTTCAAAGAAACTAAAATATTATTGCTTTATTTTTCCATTTATATAGTCATGTTCACTTACACCTAAGCAATGGAATATTGTCTTAAAGAATAATTGACTGATAGCTTGGATTTAAAGAACTTGTCTTTATGTTGTTTTTATGTTGCCTTGGGCTCTGAACTCCCAGTTTTGCCACTTATTGCAGTTATGACTTTGGGTTACTTACTGAACTTTTTTGGGACTTGTTTTTTTCATTATAAAAATATAGATGATATGTTTATTAGGGTGTAATGAAAAGAATTAGTGAAAATATGGGTACTCAGTAAACTATTTTTATTACCGTTCATTTACATTATATCAAGCATAGGGTGATCAAGTGAAGTCATTTAAATAATTTTTTTTGGCTTATTTGGTGCTCCCTGGACATGAATTCTCTTTCAGTGGTTGACTCCATTGAAGTCATTCTGTATCGCTTGTAAGATTACGTGTAAGATTAAAAAGTTTGAGATGTCATTAGCAAGACCCTGCAATAAAACCAGGCAAATTGGAATCAGAAATTCACTTTCATTTTTATTTGAAATCAGTATGAAAACACAACTTTAATATATCTGATTTCATTGTGAGCCTGTGGTATTTTCATTAACACATTTTTATAGGCCAAAATTTTCAGTTCTTTATGCCAGTAACTTAAACTTTATAAAAATGATAAGTTACATTTATAAAATTGTAAAGTATTTCAGCATAAAACAATAGAAACTATGTTTCATTCGTGCTTTGTTAGTGTGTGCTTTACTAGTGTTTTTCTATTGAACTTACTTTCATTTTTAAGGTAAAGATTTTCTTAAAAAAATCATTCAAGGGATAATTATCTTTTCGCCAAATTATATACACCATATTGACAATACGTCAAACTATGCTTTTACTGCTGTGGCACAGTGTTACTTTTGATTAACTGTGTGTGTTTTTTGTTGTTGTTTTTGTTTTTACTTTTATTGTAATTCTGTTGGGAGAATGTGACTTTTTTCCTGTTTAGATAGATGCATCTAGAACCAAATGAGGGCAGTAAAGTCTAATAAAAAGCTTTACAAATGAAAGTTTTGTTTCTGTTTGTGCAATACCTTGCTCCCCCTTCATGTATCCTGGGAAATCATACTGATCAATAGTTCCCATTTCAGTACAACTGCAGCAAACATTACAACTGTATAAAATTTACAACATTGTCTGCTGTAAATTTTAATTGGAAAAACCCTATAGCTTTACTTTCTATCTTTGGAGGTTTAAATCTATATGATTTTTTTTTAAATAAAAAGAATTTACAGCATAATATCATGTCATACAGTTTTATGGACATGCAATATAAATAGGACCAAAACCATAACCTTATTGGAAAAAAATAACTATAAAAATATATTTTAACACTTAGTGCATTCAACATTTTTGCTACAGAAACAATGGACTTGGTAAAGTAATGAATGTTGTAAATAATTATGAACAATAGCAAGTATGGAATATTAACAAATACATTAATAAAAGATATATTCTGTTGTTTCTTTGTCTCCCATGTGGGACCTCTTTCTGAATCAATATGAAATACTCTACATAGAGCTAGTGTTCTGAACTAGAAGAGTAGGAGAAAAATGTTGCTTTCTGCACAGCTTTATTTCTGTCACAGGTCAGGCTTAGAATGCTGTGCGATACAGTTATTGACTCTAATCTGGGCATAAACACAAGTCCTCAAGCACCAGCCCAATTAATAATTTGCATAATTAACATGCATATTAAATAGGGACTGGCCTTGCATCTGTATTTGCAGTGATCGGGGTAATGAGGGCTAACGGAGCGGCGCCTCGGGCCTGTGTTAGCAGACGTGTGGCAGTAGTAATTTTTGCTTGGATTGACAACTGCTAGACAAGCAGTCCCAGCATAAAGCTAAACCCCGTTTGGCAGTATTAATCGTTGACAAACTGCTCTTAAAGCTGTAACATTGTTTCTGTCAGTTGTTTGGTTTGATGTCACTGTTAGACATAATAAATCAATAGTGTCAGAATTTGGTAATGTTTATAGCTAGCAAGGTTTATTATTTCATATGACTGTCATGTACAAATAGTGGTTATCATGGCTGCCTCTAAATTATCAAAGACAGAATATTGCTTTGAGTATACTTCTGTAATTCTTGTTTCAATGGGTCCTTTGCCATCTGGAAATGCTTTTGGTTGATATGCCTGCCCAATTTCAGCCTAATATTCATTCCTTCATGCAGTATGTTGCATGGCTTAAAAAGAGTATACAATTTAATTTCTTGAAAGTTAATTATAGTTTTAAATTGAGAAGATATACCTAGCTTTGTCAACTTCATTTAAAATTTCATGATTTTAGGCATGTGTAACAGAAGTGCAAAGGATACTAAGATTCATCAGTCTAAGATTTTGATTTCAGAGCATTTTAAGTATATGTAGGAAGGAAATATAGCAGATAGCTATTATTTATGAAGAAAGTAAGTTCTTCAGAGATACAGGTAAAATTCCATCTCTCCCCACTTTCCTTCTCGAATCATTTCTCCAAAAGTTTAGCATTTATGTTGTGCCTTTCCCCCTGTTTTCAAACATTTTAAATTTGTTTTCTTCATTTAGACTTCGAAAATGTTTCTTTAAAAATCACTTAAATATGTAATGTTATGTTTATTGTCATTTCACTGAAAGTAGTCCTATTTAATGCAATCTTGGCAGAACAGAGTTCTACAGGTGAAACTACAAAGCTACCTGTAAACATGCTTACTATGCAACTATAATGTGTTTATGGTAAACTATAGTAAAATAATAAAGGGAGTGTTTAGTGACTTAAAATCAATTTTATAGCTTTCTGCATAGCAGTTTGATATTTCAAGTAGAAATTTGTAAATACATTCATTAGCAGCAAATCAAGATTTTTATGACCCACCAAAATCTTTTCTTTGCAAACTAATAGGTAATTATTATTATTTTTTTAATCAGTACTTCATTCCTTTTTATTGTTGAATATTTTGCTATATGAATATACCATATTTTGTTTACCTCTTTCATTTGATGGACATTTAATTTGTTTCGCTTTTTGGTTATTATGGTCAATGTTGCTAATAAACATTCCTGTACAAGGTTTTGTGTACACATACATTTTCATTTCTCCTGAGTGTATGCCTAGAAATAAAATTGTTGGATTAGTGGAGAACTTCATGTTATAACTTTAGAGGAACTGTAGTCCATTTGCCAAGGTAGTTTTATCATTAGGCACCATCACTAGGAGTGTATGAAGATTCTGTACAATCATGCCAACACGTTTTGTCTGGCGCTCTGATTCTAGCTGTCTTGGGGATTGTGAAATGGCATTTTCTTGTGGTTTTGATCTGTGTTTCTCTCATAATTTATGATGCTGACCATGCTAATAGGTAATTCTTAATAAGAGTTTTCAAAAACTTAAAAAAAAAAAGTCATTTGAAGTGAGACTGATGTAGTTTGCCATAGAAATATTCCCACTTAAAAAGAGGTATGCGTACATAAATTACATTAGAAAATTGTGGGACTCAATGGGTGGAAGAAAAGATGTTAAGAGCGTTGTGAGAGCATTTAGTAAGCATTCAAAATCCTTGGTCTACCTATTGTAACTTTCATTTATCTTTGACATTTACCTATATTATTAAAAAAACTTCCCCTCTGTATGCCCCTATATCTACATATCTGCTAGCATAAATCTATGAGAAAATTCTTACCTGAAAAACAGCAAGGGATTTTTGGGATATGAAAGTGTTTAAGACTTTGAAAAATTAATACATTTAAATGAATGGGACTCAATTCAAAACTACTATTTCTAGAATGTAAATGTGTATTCCACTTCCAGGAACCCTACTTTTGACGGCTTTTGGCTATTGTCTTATATATATTTAATGGTGACAAATAGCAAATGAATAGCGAGTGATGGTAGTAAGTCAGATGGGGTTGTGTGACCATCCTTCTGTCCATTGCAAAGATTGAAACTTGTGCCTGTTTACAGGCAGAGGTCAAGTAGCCCATGGAGGGTAATGGAGAAGAAGTAGGTGAGAGAAATGATGGTTGGGGCTAGGTCAGGGTTACAGAGGTGCTTAGATATAAGACAAGATGGTTGGATTTTTTTTTTTTTCAGGTCTCAGTTTAAATGGCACATCTTTGAAGAGACTTTAAAATCACTCTTTCTAAAGTAGATCTTTCCTGCTATTCTAAGATTCTCTACTTCATAGGATTTATAACAATTTGTGATTTTTCCCCCCTTATTTTACTATAAGGTCCCAGAAGGTGGGAGGCCTATTTGTTTGCTTTGCCATTGTATTCTTCAGAGGGAAGGTAATGAAATACATGTTTACTGCATTACTGCAGAGGGCTGAGGTTTGGAAGGAACTTAGTATTTCTCTACCAAGAACTTTGTGCTTATGTTTGGTTCTTTACATACTCTTGTATTATCAGATAGTTATTAACACTTCCATTTTATAGATGATAAGACAGTAACTCAGAGAAGTGATCTGCCAGGGATCACATAGCTTATAAATGGCTGACCTGAGATTTGAATTAGATCTTTGTAACTTTAAAACTCACAGGATACACATTTCTCATGCTCTGTGAATTGTGTTATATGGTCATTGTCAAAGGCAATCAATGGATTTGCAATGGAATTGATAAGTAGGATTGGGTATTCAGTGCATTCATGGGGTATGCATTTGAAGCAGACTGTTTTCAAAGTCTTATTTTCTCTAGCGTTGTTTCCTAGTGTAAGAGTAGGAACAATTAAAATGTGAATTATATCATGTAATATAGGTGAGCCCTACCTATCTAGGATTGCCCTAATATTGTTTCTGTGCAAAATGATAACTAGCTGGGTACCATCCTTGGGGAAAATGAAGAGATAGTCACTCAAGAAGTTTTGTTTGGGGAATAATTCCCTTGTGGAACCCTAGATGAGAAGGGCAAAGTCAGGTTATACTGCCATGACAAACAACCTCCAAATCTTTATAGCTTTAAGACAGCAAAGGTTTATTTCTGACACCACATCCTTTGTGTGTTGCTAGTTGTGTTAGGAAAAGCTACCTAGCCTGTCCTCCTGTGTGTCTGTTTTACTACTCATACAGAATAGTTCACTTCTGACACTTAACACTCACCAAATATTTGTGTGTTAAACTTCCCACCAAGCAATACTCTGCAACACATCTGGGTGTTGTACAATTTAATTCAATTCTGACACCATCTACCTGGAGATAGCATCAATTCTCACAGGTAAGAGTTCAGTCCCATAAGACTGGCCCCACCCCTTTCAAATGCCAGTCTCAAATCCAAGTTGTTTGCTGTGCTTCCGACCAACTGACTATAAGTAAGATTTTCCATTACTCGTCTCAGGCTTGGGTTCAGTTACTTTGCTGTACTAACTCACAGTTATTTCTGTTTACTAGTTTATTGCAGGATTGAGAAAGATGGATATTCAGATGAAGATTCAGAGATTCTAGGTTGAGATCTAGGAGGGTCCCAGGTGCAGGAGCTCTGTCACTTTGGAATTGGAGCATATCACCCTCCCTTATCAGTGTTAAAATGACTGGAGAGTGCATTTAAAGATGCTCAACATTATTAGTCATACTATGACCCTCTCACGTCATTTCTTCTGTTCTTTTACTACTTTACCCAGGTGTTTATTTTCTTCTTCCTTTCTACTAATCACACTTTTTGGGAAAAAAAGTTTATCTAGTCATATAGTCCTTTGATAAGAATTTTTTGTAAAATACATCTTGTTACTACCTCATTTAACAAGCAGGTTTATAATAGGAGGCATGACTTGTAAGCCAGAAAAGTGTTACAAATAGGTGCATTCCATGGAACAACTGTTCTTAAAGATAATGGGGAAGGAATAAATTATCCATGGTCAAAGTGATTTTGAAAAATGCTATACTAAATAAAGATTAACAGAATTCAGAGCCTTTAAAAATGTTGATATTCTTCAGTTTTCCCTATGAGAATAATACAGTGTTTCTTAAATTTACATGTCTTAAACTTTAAAAAACTAAAACCAACAAACCTGAGTAGAGTCTTGAGGGAACAGTACCAGAAGATTACACACTTTTTTTTCGAGAAGTGTTTTGGTAGTCATTTCAGACCTTACTGTCTGACTGCCCACCATCTCCTAGAATGTAGAAGAAATTGAGGAGCGACATGAAGTGTCATTTGGTCTAAGCATCTTGTTTAGAAATGAGTAAATTGAGTTTCAGAGAAATTAAGTGAGTTCCTGTGCACTTATAGCTAGATTTTGCTTTCACATTTGCCACTTGTATACGCATGACAGTAATACTATCATGTATTGTGTTAGTATCATTCTGAATACTTCCTAAGTATTCATCCTCAAGCTTGCTACCTTGTGGCCATATCAGGATTTGAACCCAGACCTTTTGGCTCTGTAGGTTCTTCATGGTGGAGACATCCGTATGATTAGTTAATTTCATTATTTTGAAGAAAAGTGATTTTATGTAAGGCCAGATGATTAAGGAAATTTGCCAGCCTCAGTTCCTTCTATAAGAGATCTTGTTTCCTGTTTCTGGAGGGTGAGTCAGGAGCAGTTACTGTTATGTGACTATGCTCTTTTATTAGGCTTAAATCATGTATCTTTGTGGAAAGAAATTCAATAAACTAAGAAAAAATAATCATATTTCTTAGGGAATTTCTCCAGTATCTTTATAACTATATTTGTCCTAAATTACAGATTGTAGGATTGTAGCCTTATCTGTAATGCTTCATTAGATAGATGAAAATAGAAGCTTCTTTCTATAATAATCCCTGTTTAGTATGATTTATAAAATTATTATTACTGTGTTTAAACAGTAATCTGGATGTTTCTGGCACTCTAAATGAGTATGAACTCTGTTCCTATAGTCCCTAAGGAGCTTTTAGTAATAAGGAAGAACTGATCTGATTTTTTTTTTTTTTTTTTTTGCCTAACATTGCCCTCTTCAAAAGACCCCCAAGCATCTTGTAAATGGGAAGATTGTGTCACCTGTCTGGAGCACTAAACACATTAAATAAGATGTATTGTAAAATAGCTAGGGAGTGGAAGCGATAAAAAATATCTAGTGTACCTATAGAAGTTATGAGTAATTATCATTAGCTGTTAATTTATTTCCATAAATAGATGATTGATGTGAGAATACCTTGCATTATATATAGTTCAGTTAGACTTAGATATTTATTAGGACACAGTATATTGCTTATCTGTGCACGTCCTTGCCTGTTTGTCCCAGTTTTATTTTTTTTTTAATATATAGGTGTAACCTTATTTTTTCCTGATTATCAAGTAGCACTTGATAAACAAGTACAGGATAAACAAACACAGGATAAACAAGCAACGTGCTTATTTAAATATTCAGACAGTACTGAAAAGTTTAAACAAAAAGAGCAACAACACCTAAATTCCTACTAGTCAGAGATAGTCACTCTTCCAGATAGTGCTAAACACAAACACACACAATTTCTTAAAAATAGTTAACTGTGCTTTTGTATATCTAGCATCTCTTACTGACTAATGTATTGTGGCCATCTCTTCTTGTTAGTAACTGTAGTCTACATCATATTTATTTGGCTACATACTACTCTATTGCCTTTTCTATCAGTTTTGTATATATTATACATTTGCTATAGTCACATACCTTTTTGTTATTCTGTACCTTCTGGGAGAACTTAGGTTAGGGCATTATCCTTAACTAGAAGTTAAATTTACTCATTCAAGATATATTTTTTTAATTTCTTACTATCTTTTTTTCACTGTTGAGAAGCCTTGTATCTGCTACCCTTGTGGAGCTTATAATTCTAGTGGAAAGAGAGGTAACCATAGAACAGGTTAAAATAGGTGAACAAAGACATCTTTCTACCTAAATTGCAAGAGTCAACCAAAAAAGCTATGGACGAGGCTATTTTATTAGATGGTGATTAAGAGCCAGAAAGAGACCTCTGTAGGTGTCCCAGGAAGTTTGCAGACATATCATTTTCAGTTTCTGTATTTATTTCTTGCTAACTGGTTTATGTTTTGTTGTAAAATGGCAGGTTATTTGTAACTTTGTTTTAATGTAGCATATTTCTACTTAGGAATATAACAACTTCAGAAATTCCAACGACAGTATTTCTTGGAAATACTAGTGTTCCTGCTAGATAGCCTCCAAGCTATCCCTTTGTGATTTTCACATGACAATATGGCCCAATTTGCTGACTTTCCTTTAGGCCACTGAATCTTTTGTTTACTTCCATCCTAATAAGTCATCCATAAAGAGATGAGTTTATTTTTTATGACTATATTTGGCAAACACAAGTTATGCCACCTACGTGTAATTACAAAGCAATTGTAGTGGCAAATCTCAGATCCTTTGACAGCCTTTATAGATATCTCATAATTTTCATCAATAATTATTTTAAGAAATATATCACCATGAAAAATTTGAAAGCAAGTTCAAGGAAAGTAGTTTAATAATCATACTTATGATAAATTATCCTAAAATGATTTCTCTTGGACTTTTCACACAGGAGCTGTCCTTGGTCTTACTTGAAGTAGTTTTTGTTTCTAAATCAGTTACTTGGATAGGAAAATAGAAGATGTGGGTAATGTATTTTCAGGATATATGTTGCTGGGGGAAATAGCTGTTTAGTAGTAAAACTAAAACTTTAAAAACGTCCCAAAATTTAATAGGTTATAATGTTGGACCCAAATCAACTATAATAATGATAATGATTGCCAATATTTTAAATGTTTCCTGTGTCCTAGTACTGTGCCATGAGCTTTTTATGAGTTTTCTCATTTAATCTATTGAATTCTGTAAGCCAGTTGCTATTATACTCATTTTATGAAATAAGAAAACTAAAACTAGAAATTTTACTAAGTTTCAACTCTTAAGATCATACTTTTACATTTAAAACAGTGGTTTGTTTAGATTTTTGGCCATGTGATACATTGAATATACAGAGATACTTCATCTGATCTTAGAAGACTTAAAATGCTGCCTAGAAATAACTTTATTTTCAAAGCATGACTGAGCTGGGGCCCTCGGACTTCCCTGGTGGTGCAGGGGATTGAGCACCACGCTGAGAAGCATCAGCAGCACAGCAGGGTGAGTTGGATCCCTGGCCAGGGAGGGGATCCATATGGAACAGCAGAACTTTCCTGCTTCGCGCCCCTCAGCAGTGTACTTTAGTTGATTTGCCTGTTCTACTCCCTGCTCTGTCTCTGGTGAATCCTCTCACCTCCTGTGCCTCTGGTCTGTACCCCAGCTCTTGTGTGCATAAATAAATCTTAAAAGAAAAAAATGTATGACTGAACTGGTAGTCATTAGAAAGAGTTACTCCACAGATAGCTGGCATTTATTATGGGAAGGCTGTGGAGAGGGAGAGTGAAGTCTTACAATCTTGGTGACCTATAATGTAGTATTTAAGGGGCCACATGAAACTTAGGATACAAAATCTGCGATCTTCATAAAAATCTGGAACACTTAAAAAGGGAGTGAGTGATGAAAGGATGAAAATTTAGTTTGAAGTAAGTTATTAGTGTCTCTGTACATATATAAAATGTGCATCTATTCTAGAAATAAGCACTTTACATGTGTCTCAGAATATATATAAATGAGCTTTTGAGGGACATCGGCTTATAATGTAAAAAGAAAAGATTAAATACCTGAGGGAGAAGCCATGATGATTATAAATTTGTAGAAGCATAACACTGTAAAATCAGACTCATTAAACTGACAATAGTAGTATGATTAGATACAGTAAATAAAAACAACTACATTTAAAGAAGTTAAAGACTGAAGAAAAAGACACCATTAAAGTTAGCAAGATCAATAGGAAAAACAAGGAAAATTCTTAGATTAGTAGGATTTAAGGAGTTAGATTAAAAAACTGCCCAGAATGCTGTACAAAGAACAGATTAAAAATATGAAAAAGAAAGGGATTAAGATGATATAACCAGAAATTCTACAAAAATTCAATTAATATCTCCAGAAATAAAGAATAGAAAGATTGTGAAAGAAATTATATTCAAAAGCATATTTTGCTAAGAATATGTCAGAATTGATGAAATATGAATATTCAGATTCAGGTATCCCAATGAATTCTAAGGGGGTTAAATCAAACGATACCTTACTGACATAACCCATAAAAAAACTGTAGAACCCTGAAGACATTTTTAAAAATCAGCCAGATAAGACAGGAACAGTGAATTAATAGCTTATTTCTCAATAGGAGCATCTGAAGCCAGAGATGAAATTACTAGAATTGTCTACCCTTTGAAAATACTTAACACATGGGCAAAATAAAGATGTTTTGAGACACAATTTTAAAGTGTTCAGTACAAATAGAGTTCCACTAAAAGAATTTTTAAAAATATATTTTAAGAAGAAAAAATACTTGGAATGTATGAAGACTAAGAATAATGAGAAAGGAAAACAGTTGTGGGTAATACCTCACTTGTGGTTTAACAAACTTAAATCTTGGCTATAAATTCAGGACTAGTATTAGATTTAAACACTGTAAAGACCTTTTGTTGTCCGGACAGGGATAAAGATTCTGATAGCAAAAGTCTTACGATAGTAAGTTTTCGTGGAGATGTGGACCAATACCAACTTATTTTCATTGAAGAGAATGTAAATTGGGATAATTTGGTTGGAAAATAGATGGTCATTACTTATAAAATTAAAGTTGTGTGTGTATACCCTACAACCCAACAATTCCATTCAAAAATCTTAGAAACTTAAATATATACCTGAACCTTTATATCATTATTTATCATTATTATAGCATTATTGTAAACAATAGATAAAATTGGAAGCAACTGAAATAAAATGGATAAATTGGAAGGAATTAAGCTGATGCTGGATTACTACACAGCCATGAATAGGGGTGAACTCTCATTGCATTTAAGAGCATAGGTGTATTCATGTGATGTTATTGTATTATGTAATATACATTATATGATATTTTACACATATAATGACTCAAAGAAGATATGAAAGAAAACATGCAGTATAATTCAATTTATATAATAACTTAGAAACAAATAATGGAGCTATATTATTAGAACTATACGTATGATAGAAATATGTTAAAAATTAAAAGTATAGGAAGAACAAGGAACAACTTATCACAAAAGTCAGGATCGTGGTTACCACCAGAGCAGAACTTTAGTAAGGTAAGCACTGGCTGTATGTGTCTATGGGGTACCTGAAATGCGACTTCTCTGAACTGAGATGTGCTGTAAATGTGCATTACATCTCAGATTATCAGAGACTTAGTACAGTAGAGAGAACATACATGTATACTATACATGCATACTAGTAAATGTTTATATTTTAATGATAATATTTTTAATATGTTGGTTTAAATAATACATTAAAATCAATTTCATTTCTTAATTTGTTTTTACTTTTAAAAATATATGGCTACTAGACAATTTAAGTTTACATTTGTGAGTCCAGTTACATTTCTATTTGACAGAGCTACTGTAGAGACTGTGGATAGAGTTGAGATTGGTATGGGACACAGAGATGCTTCAATAAGGTAGTAAAGTTTTATTTCTAGACTTAGGTCTTCATCATATGGATGTTGCTGTATAATTACTTAATTGTGTATCTCTCTGTAAATGTGTCTGTGTGTATATAAAAATACATCCTGTGCATATACCTTCAATTTTTTAAAAAAAGTTTCTTAAAATAGTGATATTAGTAGACTTTATAGGGTAATCATTGTAAAACTTGAAATTTTCTAGATTCTAGACTAGTAGAAGAAAAATGAAATGAAAAGGGCAGGAAAAAATACAATTCATTAAAATAAGGCAAGAAAAGAGAAAAATTGAAGAAATAGAAGTAGGACAGATAGAATTCATAGTATGAATTGGAAAAAATAACAATCTTATAAGACATGTAAAAGTACTTGAAAAGGTAAAAACAGGAAAGATAAAAGGTAAGGTTAGGGATAATCAGAGTACCAAATAAATATCAAACAAATAAGTAAAAAAACCCTTACAACCAACTTATTTTTAAGACAAACATCTAATGCAAAAAGGTACAGAAAGGCTAAGGTAAAAGGATGGAAAAATGATCACCAACCAACTGCAAACAGACGGAAATCTGTAATAGTTATATAGTAACAGATAAACTTGAAAGTGAAGGAGAAAAGCATTTCTAAAGATAAAGAGGGTTACTATATATTGATAAATGGTTCAATTTGCCAGGGAAACCGTAACAATTCTAAAATTATAAATACTTAACAACTTAGCTTCAACATTAAAGCAGCATTTGCCTGAACCTCAAAAAGGAATAAATTAACAACCATGGGAAATTTTAACATATCTCCATAGGGTATTGACAGATAACGGAATTCTGTAAATATATAAAAAGTGCAATAGTACAATTAACAAACTTGGTTCCATGAACATGTACAGAATGTGTCAACAACATCTGCAAATATACACAGTCTTTTCAAGCATATACTGTGCTTTAAAAAAAAAATAAGCATGAATCAAGCTTCAATGAACTGAAGAGTCACCTTCATACATACCACATTCTGTTAATGATGAGATAACTGGTTAAAAGTAAAAAAAACCCCTACAGTATAAAATGTCTAAATTATTATGTTTTTAGTCAGAGAAGAAATTATAAGGGAAATTGTGAAAAGTACCACTTACCACAAAACTTACAGGATTTAACTAAAACTTTATATTATTTAGCCTTAAATGCTTACATTAAAAAATACAGGCGGCTTAAAGTCCAACTTAAGAGCTTAAAACAACAGCCAACTAAAATTTAAAGAAAATAGAAAAAAGGACTAATAAAAATTGAAGAGGAGTAAATAAAACAGAAAACAAATATATGATGGAAACTATCATATCAAAGCCAAAGATTGTTCCTCAAAAATTAATGAAATTGACACCCTTGTAGTGAGAACTGATCAAAAATGAATAAATAAATTTAAAGAAGGAAGGAGAAGAAAAGCACAAATAGTTGTGGGTTTGTAAAAGGGAATAAAATGTGGCAAAAATGAACAAAAAAAGGATGTTGTGATCATTTTATCAACACATTTATCAAATTAGGTGAAATAGAATGTTAGTAGAAGTATGAAAGCACCAAACTTTCTCAAAATGTAGAAAATATACATGGTAAATAATCATTCAATAAATTAAACCAGAAGTTTACATTTTGCCACATTAGGGTCCATAAGGATTGTTATCTGGGTTCTCAACATCTGAATAATGGATAATTTTATTGTTATACAAATTAAGCAGTGTTGGGGCCTCCCTGTTGGCTTAGGGATTAGGTCTCAACACTGTCCCTGGCCAGAGAGGTAACCCATATATTAATGCAGCAGACCTCTCCTGTCTTGCCTACTGCTCCCCTCAGCAGTGTATTTCAGTAAATCTGCCTATCCTGCTTCCTACTTTGTCTCTGATGAATCCTCTCACCCTCTAAACCTCTGGCCTGCATCCCAGTTCTTCTCCACAAAAATAAATAAAATCTTAAAATGAAAAAAAAAAAAAAAAAAAAGGATTATGCAGTGTTGCAAACAAACATATTCTCCAACTAGTTTTGTAAAACTAATATAATTGTGGCATTGAAAAAGATGGTTCCAATACAGGAAAGGCCAGTTTCATTTATGGATATAAATGGAAAAATTCTAAATGGAATCTCAAAATGAATCTAGTAAGAGACAGACATATACTGTGTCAACATTAGATTCAATTTATATCATTAACACATAACTGACTATATCATCTTTAGAAATATCAGTAAGAATATAGAAATCTTAACACTATCAACCAACGACCTAATTTTCATTTTCTTTTACCTAATAACAGCAGAATGTGTTTTCTAGTTCATGTGGAACTTTCACCAAGATAGAAAGCATAAAAAGAATGTCAACTAATTTAAAATAGAATTTTGGCAAAGATTTGGAACAATAGGCATTTTCATGTATTGTTAGTGGGACTATAGATCAGAATAATATTGGAAAGTAAATTGACAATTTAATAATAATTGGAGATTTGCATGCATGAAAAAGTAGCAGCTCCATTCCTAGGCATATAACCAAGAAAAAAGCTTACATAGTTGTATCAAGAGACATGTATTTGAATGTCCATATCAGTTTTGTTTATAATAGAATAAAAGTGGGAAATAACTGTCCATGAATTGCTTACTGAATGCATAAGTTGTTTTGCATTCTTTCAGTTGAATATGACACAACCTAGAGGCATGCTGATATAGGTCAACAGGTGACTTCTGCTTCTAGCTGTGACTAAGACTTATATATGTTTCTCTGGTCCACGACTTAGAGATTGAGTACATGCAACTTCTAAGTTCCAATGTGTATGCATTTTCATTTATTTATTTTTTTTGGAGTGGTGGAACATTGTGTTCCTTTGCATTTTATTTTTTAAAATTTTTTTGATACATTTAATTGTATTTGACATCATTTGTAGTCCTCAGGGGGTTCCCAACACCATTTTCACCCGTGCACCGTCACCTCAGTCCCTTGTGCTCTTTATGCCCTCATCACCGTCTTTGCCCTCTCCTCCCTCCGCCCACCCCCGTGGTCCCTTGGGTTTATCTTTGGATCTTTTGATCTTGTTGAGTTTTTATTTGTTTGTTTGGTTGTTTTTGGTTATGAGTGCCCATTTCCTTTCACTTTCTCTTATTTTTTATTTTGTTTGTTTGTTTGTTTTGTTTTCTTTTTTATTTTTTGTTGTGGTTGTTGTTCTTTCACATTCCTCCTAAAAGCAAGGCCATCCAATATTTTTCTCTTGCCTTCTGGCTTGTTTCACTGAGTATAATTCCTTCTAGTTCCATCCATGTTTCTATAAATGGCCCTACTTTATCATTTTTGATTGCTGAATAGTATTCCATTGTGCATATGTACCACATCTTCTTTTTTATATGTATATATATATTCACTGTTCCATTTATTCAACAGCTATTATATCCTTAACTGACAAGGCACTACATAACAATTTACATGGAAACTTTGACTTTTAAAACTCCTACCATTCATTGCTACATTTTCATTTATAATAGATACTGCTGAAATTGTCTTTAGGAGAGTATTTTCCCTAGTTTGCTTTTCTTTTTGAAAGTTTTTTTGATTGATCTAACTAAGTTAATTCAGGTACTGTTACCCCACCACCAAGATACCCAGGGTCCTCTACCACAGTCTGTAATGCTCCCTCCCCCACTTTGCTTTGTCCTTCATCCTCCCCTTGTGGCAGCCTCAATTCTACAGTCAGATTTCTAGGGTCTGTTATTAATTTATTTTTCAAGACATATTTTTGATGTATAGTTGGGATCTCTTATCTTTACAGTATTGTAGATTTTTGTCAATATTATAGAGTAAAACAATTTCCATATTAGCAATTTTTATAAGTAACTATTGAATACATTGTATTTTGAGTGACTATATTGTTGCTTTATTAACCAATTCCATATTCTGGGACATTTCACTTGTCTTTAGCTTTACAGTATTATAAATAATGTCATAATGCACATCTTTGCAAGTAGCATGATTTTTGAAGCTTTATAGGACCACCTAAATAAGGGAAGGACATTCCATGTAAGAGTGCAGATGCAGAGACAAATCTGAAAGACAAATGATATTTGGGTGGCACTCAGTAAATGATTATTGAAATAAGTTCACATCTGCTATAACTTCAACAAACATACGCACATAATGAAGACTAAGATTAAACTCAAAGGTAACAGTGATGATAACTTTTGACTTTTTCTTAATAGAACTGCAGGGCCAATATTAAAGAAAGTATTATGAACTAATTCTTACTGTGTTTATTTCTGGTCACTTAATTAAATCTATTTCCCCAAACAAGAGCAGCGTAAAATAACAATCCTAATACACACTATGCTTATCACTGTCATTATATCTGGAAGTATAATGTTTCATAATTGGGATCCATGTTTCAAGAGGAATTTTCAAAATGATATCTGAAAGAAACCTTAAGGTAAGTGGTGTATGTTAGTCTTCAACTAAGTCTTCACTTCCTTTCATAAAGAAAGGGGGAATCTTACAATGTTCTCAGTGAGCAAAGCAAATTAAACTTAGTGATCTATAGGAAACAGATTTGAGCTAAGCCAAAATATGAACTAGATAATAATACCATTGTCAAAAAATGAGACATGTTTTGGGAGTTAGCAAGAACTCGAATATAAACTGAAGCTGGTTAGAACCAGATTGTAGAAATAGCAAACATCAAGCAAGTATTTACTGGACAACTTGTATTTAATGGCATGCCAACTTTGAACTTAATATGTATGTGTTACCTCTCAAGTTGAAGGCAAATATGTTGACTTCTCTTAAAAACATT
Organism: Galemys pyrenaicus; assembly: GCA_019455555.1. Taxonomy (NCBI): domain Eukaryota; kingdom Metazoa; phylum Chordata; class Mammalia; order Eulipotyphla; family Talpidae; genus Galemys; species Galemys pyrenaicus. The sequence continues at coordinate 2,545,449 of JAGFMF010011785.1, read as the reverse complement.
TCTTACATCATTCCCTTTTTTTCTGTTCTCAGAATCTTCATCTTGTACCTATACTGTTTTGATAGTCCACCAATTAGAACTCTTTGTTCTGATTCTTGGTTCAATCTTCTTGACATTATGCTACCAAATTGCTAGTCTAATAGAACTTCCTATGCTGCTGCATATGCCATGATAATCAAGCCTGTAATTATCCCCCATTGCCTGAAGGATAAAGTTCAAACTCTTGAGCTTGAAATTCTTGACTGTTTATAAATTGGACCGTCAGTCTTTTATTCATTCAACCACCACTTACTGAGCATGAACTATGTGCTAGGGACTGTTTTAGATGCTGCTGATAGAGAGATGAATAAGATAAAGTACTATGCCCATTAAGAGTGTGTTCAAAGGAGCTGGGAAAATAAGCTTAGAATAAGTTTATGTTCACTTGTTTGAAGATAAAGTGTAAGATTTTGAAGAAAAGCATATTTAGAATATCATTAAAAACCTACTATTGCTCTATAAGAGGTTTCAACCCTAGTCAGACAAATTCTCCTTCTCAAGACACGATTTTTTTCCTAATAGAAAAAGTGTTTTCATGTCATTTCCTATATCATAGTTTCAAGGTAGGCCCTTACCCTTACCCTGTATGCTATGAACTTCCTCAAATGACCCCTCCCTTCTCTGAATCAGAAAACTTTTTCTCTCATTGCCTTTTATTTATACACCACTTATTATTTAACACTAGCAATGATTTGGTTACTAATGTAGTTAAAGAATACAGTGACATTGTTTCCTAGTTATACTGCAAATACAATATATTTAAATTTGGTGCTGCTGTTTTACCCTTTGTGTGTGCTTGCCTGTCTTTCTAGTTAGATCATACATAGCTTGAAGACAGGGACAATGTCATATATATTTCTCTGTTCCCAAAGACTTCAGAGGTTCTGTGTGACTAGCATGTAGAAGGGTTTTTAGTAGATGTTTGTTGAGATAATAAACAAAGTAATTAGGGTGCTGTAGTATTTGAAGTTTCCATACTTGATGACCATGAGAGATTCTTTTCTCATCATTAAGTAAGCCTTCTCCATTTCCCATCCCATTCTCTACCTGCTTAGGCAAATATATTTGGGATTGCAATTTCAACTAGTGACTTTTCAGCGCTTCTGGTATTTACAAGACTGTAAGTCACTGCAGTATCTTCTGCCATACCAGATGGTATTACCTCTGGTGTATATACATCAAGAAGGTACACGATTGTGTAAAAACATAGAGAAACTAAGTAATATGTAAGCTCAGTCTATAAAAGCTCTCCTTTTTTCAGTTTTCTCTTTTTAATATGTTCTAATTTTTGTATCTCCCCCTGCTTTAAAAGTAGATTCTTCTTTCCCATCTTCTACTTTTAAACATCATGCTTCATAACAGTTCCAGAATCTGGACCTGTCTTTCCGTTTTCACATCACAGTGCTAGCTGTGGTCTTAGCTACATTGTACTTGCTCTTCCTTATCATTGTTAACAACATCATCATCAAGAACAATAACACCTGTTTTGTGCAGGGAACAGCACGGCTGTGGGTGGTTTGCTACCTATCCAGTTCGCTCTCAACCATGTGTGAAAGTGCTCCTCATTGTTTGCGTCTTTCCACTAGCACCAGTGCTTTGGTTATTGTCTTTGAATTCATCTTCATACCCAACTATAGCTGACTAGTTAGCAGTGTTATATTACATTTAGTGATGGTGTTTGTTTTCTTGTTAATGGAATGAGAGAATAACACAACAGGAAGTGGACAACCATAGTAACTACTGATTTTGCCACCATTATGGCAAATTGTTTGTGATTTGTCGAAATAGACTCTTTTATCAATGGTTGACTATCAGTTCCTTTTTCTGGAGAGAAGTCATTAGTTAACGCAGCTCAAGGATTTGTCTGAGAAGAGCAGCACATCAGTTAGAATGCTAATTCACTCAACTGGCAGCAAGCACAGTGAAATGACAGCTTGGAGGGGGGTAAGAGGAGTGTCTGAAAATGGCAGCAGATTGGTATTTCGAAAGGGGAGGGAAATTTCATAATGATGAATAAGAAAGATGACATTTGGTGCTCACATTTAACTTGCATTGGATGTCCATATAAGGGTCAGTATGCATAACCTCTCTTGATTAGGCCTCCGGCTGCCCAGCAGCTGACTGGGTGTATACCCTTCAGACTGTAACCAAAAGAAAGGCCTAGATAATTAGGCCAAGTTGAACTGCAGGAGGTAGCCAGCTTCTCTGCTGCCTTTTGTATATTCATGACCCAGCTTGATTGATGGAAGGACAGTGTTTGGTGACACTGTCATTTGCAAGTTGAAAGGTAGACTACAGGCTGGAGCCAAGATCAGATGTGCTTTAAAGAGTCCTACAATAAACTCATTTGGATGCTGATGATGTCCACATATGCATTTCTTTGTTTCTTACTGTTTCTCATGGACATCTGTTAATTTGTAGAAATTAGCTTGGTTGTTTTCAGTTAAAACCTCACACTAAGTTACAGGAGAATTTTGTTTAAAAAGTTGTACAAAGTTGCTAGTGATATAACGGGTGATGCAGTCCTCAGATATTCCTAGGTGATATTTTCACTTATTTCTGATTTAGGGATTTAAAATGTTTTTTCATGAATTGGTGTATATTACTAGGAGCAAGTTACTTTAAGTTAAGTGAAAATTTTCACACATAATGCATATTTTGGAAATCTTAAATGCTGCTATCAAAAAGTTTTCCAGAAAATTCTGCTTGTAAGTATATTCTATTCTTTATCAGAAGGCATAGTAATAGCTAATGTTCACTTTAAATATTATGGCTTATGAAGAAAAGTCTTTTCCTTTCCAAAACCTTCTTAGAGTTCATTAATTCCAAATTAATTCCAAAACCTTTTTAGAGTTGATCAATTTTAGATTTGTGGAAAATGAGTTATAAGAAGTTAGAATCTTAAAACAGAAGCATGAAGTAAACCTAAGGAACCTCGTCAGAAGGTGGAAACTTAGTTATCATAAATCGTGAGAAGAATCAATACCATTTTTTACTGATTAAAAGAACATGAAAGAGACGGAAAGATTGAGAAGGAATTTTGAGGTACTTGTTTCATAAATACGAGCTATACTTAAATAGTTCCTTTGAGAGATACCATGTATGAACACGGTTATTCCTATTAATTTTATTATTAGTGCTGTGCAAGAAAGAATTGCTCTGGTACAATTAAGTGATCATCAACCTAAAATAATACTTATTATACTTTCTCTGAAAAGTCCTTAGATAATTTTTTTTAACTTCAGTTACCATAATTTCAAGAAAGATGTGTAACAGCTCTTTATAAGCTTATAAAGGCATATAAATGAAAATAGTAGTATTAGTAGCAGCAGCAGCAGTAGTGGTAGTAGTAGCTATTGTTGTTATTATAACAGCTAATTTAGGGAGTTGTAACAGATACAACAACTATAACAGATGAAATAGTTCTCCTATTACATTTTTGTTAAACAAACCTGACTTATCAGATATCAAACTTTTTTAATAAAGGCAAAATAGCAAAGAAAGACTTTACCAACTCTGTTACTTTCTAAGTTTGCTTCTCCCCACCAGATGCTAGAAAAGGCGGTGTCTACAACTAGCTGTAATGTTTTTGTGAAGAAGGTTCTGGCGGGTGTTAGGAACAAACTGATCCACTACAGAAAACATGTACGTTTCATCTAAAGTTATTTCAGTCTTCACTGGTATTTGAGATAAGCATCTGAAATGTATTTTCTTAAATCTGTTTTTATAGTATTCAGAAACTCTTTGTTGTAATTTGTGGCAATTATTTCTAAATCAAACAGTCATCTTTTAGCAGAAGTTAATATCCAGCATGTTAATGTCATTTTTCTCATTTAAATCACATCTTGGGAATTTTAAATGATGGATTTTCTTTCAGATTTTCCATACGAGACACTTAAAGTGAGGTGTATGGTTTTCTATAAAATGGGTAGAAATAAAAAACTGCCTTGTTGAATAGAAATAGTTCAGAGCTTAGTATCTTTGAACTGAATTTAAATGTATTTTGTATTTTTCTGCTACAAAGCAGTATTCCTAATGTGTTAGTTACTGTCCTTCTCATTAAGTCTTTTCAAAAACTTAAAGGTGTCACTTTGTCAGGAAATTCTGGGTCTTTCTAGTGATAAAATAAACTTGACACTTGTTCCATGAAGGCATCTTCTCCCTACTTATCAGCTCTTCAATTTATGGCTGTGCTTTGAAATTTGTGCCTGTGACTCCCATCTTTGTGTTTACTCCAATTAACACATAAACCCTAATTAGCCAGATCAAGGGACTTGGGAGTCCATAAATGGAAAGTGACATGGCAGAGCTTGGCAGCTGGCATCAAGGCAAGGTGACAAAAATAGGGAAGTATCAATTAGATGACATGGATGTTAAAGCTATGTTGTTGGGATGGTGAATTTTAACCATTCTCTGTGTCACCAACTGCTGACTCTAGGACAGGGGTATTGGAAAACTGACAGCTAAGTTGAAGTATTGAACTTTAGGTAAATTTAAAAACTGATACTAAAACCTTAACACTATTTAATTTTGATTTTATATCCTTATTAGTGTAATAAATGATTCATTTCTACCAAAATCAATTTTTGTGAAATTTTACTATAGTGTAACTTCATTTCCAATTATTTTTTTAAAGGTTTATTTATTTATGCATTCAAGTTCTGGGGTACAGGCCAGAGGTGCTGGGAGATGAGAGAATCCACCAGACAGAGCAGGGGGCAGAACAGGCAGATGGACTGAAACACACTGCTGAGGGGAGCAGTAGCCCAGGCAGGAGAGGTCTGCCTGCGCCATGTGGGTTACCTCCCCAGCTGGCAGTAGGGTTTGAACTCGTGCTGCAGTGGCTGCGGTTTGCTTCATAGTGCATTGCTTAACCCACTGCGCCACCAGGGAGGGCCCTCATTTCCAATTATTACATAGGTATACAGTTGTTCTTATTTGAGTGAAAATGTCAGAGTCCTGAATTATAAATTCTCGGAGCCATAATATGCTATTCTAAAATTTTTTGAAGGGATGGTCCAAATGGGTAGATTTGGTGATATCCATTATCACCATTATATGAACTAAATTCCAGACTGCAATTTTGGGCTACATATATAATTCAAGAATGAAAAATAAATTAGGGCCCTGTAAACATTATGCCAGTTTTAAAGTCTTTTTCATAGACTTTAAAAGTGGGATTACATAGAAAAAAAAATAACCCTGTATCTCAGTATCAGACTTTGTGCCTTTTAAGGATAGTAGATGTTAAATTTACAAGAACTAGGCTGCTGATTTAGTTTTGTGATTTCAGCTATCTGGTCTCTAACACTGGTTTCTTTCTTTAAGCGGTAGGCTAGGTATTTGTAAAGGTTCTGGAGGGTATTAGAAACATTCCATGACCACTACAAAAATCACATATACCCTTTAAACCTGTTGGAAGCAAAGAATGATGGGATTTACTTTTTTTTTTGGTCAAGACTTTAAATTTGATATATCAATCTGGAGAGAGTATATAGTTTTTTTCATTTGTGATAATCAGTGGTTCTGTAAGTTACTTTGTTCCTTAAGGTATTTTGCTTGAATGTAGATACATATGGTCTGTAGTTATTCAAGTGCTTGATTTTAAACTTGAAAATTTAAAACTGAAAGTAGTTAGGTGCCCTGTACCCCTATTTTAAGTACAACCAAAAAGGGGAGGGGGAAAGAACTCTTAAATGATGTATTTGAAAAGTCAATCTTCTAGTGGAGTATTTGAAACATTAGAAATCTGCCAGAAGGTCCATTAACATAAATGTTTTACTCAGACACACAAACATGTACTGAAATAAAAATGTTTCATGCATTAATTTGCTGCAGAAGGAACTAACATAACAATTAGACCAACATTCTGCCTACTTAGACTTAAATTTCCTAGGGCAGTGATAATACATAGTGTTGATGTGGTTTAAGTCTTTTAACATATACAATAGTTTATTCTGTTGTTAAAATGAATTCTCTGCTTTAAACCATTCAAAGCTGGTAAACTCCGCATAACTGGAAAGAAGTGTTAGTAGTGTATTTCCAGACTAAGATCTGGAAGTTCCCCTGTCAGCTAAGAGTCTATTAGAAATACTTGGGAAAAAAGTTCTATGTTTGCAAAGGAATGACATATATATTTAGTGGTTATGAAAATACCAGACGCTGTCATGAAAACAGAGAAGGCAGCTAATATAAGAATAATCCATACAAGGCTATTTTGTTTGCTTGCCATTTTCAGTCATTCTCGTCAGTGATGCTTTTTTGTGCCGGAGCTGGTAACCTGCCTTATCAGGAGCACTCTAGCAGTGACTAAATATGTGCTATGGCTTTCTTGCATCAAGGAAAGAAATTTTGACTTTTGAAATTCAGATGGTTTCCATCCAGTTGTGCAGCCAAATAATTGACTTTTTTTTTTAATTTGGCGTGCTGATCCCAGTTGCATGGTCATATGTTATAAACCACATGGAACTATTTCAAACTGTGATGGGGGAAAGTAGCAACTGCAAACATCCCTCCTTGAAGCAAGTGGTTGTCCTAAACTGAGCACTGTAGAATAAAAATGGAAACATAAAAATAGCAGTTGGAAAGATAAAACAGCATTTATAGTACTAATAAAACCGTTGTGGCTTCCACAGGAAAACATGCTTTGTAACCTAATGCTTACCTGAAAGGACTGTCGAGTTTCTGAGAGTTATAGCTGTTTTTGTAAGAGAAGCACAGAGATTTGCTTGAGGGCTGAGTGATAGATTCGCCTGCCTGAAGCATCCCAGTGTGTTTATACATGGCTTGTATGGCAGCTTTCATAAGACATTTACCCCATGATTTGCGATGAGCTTATGTGTGAATAATTAATGGCAATTAATCCTTAATTACAGTAATTAGGCAAGTCACAGGAAATTAAGCTGCAGCTGGAGAAGACCATGCCTGGGAAGAGAGGATTGGGGGCTGTGTGAATGTGCCATTTACTGACAGCATTACTAGGATGCGCAGTATTCAGCAGCTTTGGCATGTCTATTGGCAGCCTTGGGTAGGACAAGAGTGCTCTGCATTAGAAGCAATCTATAGTTGTCTACAAGAGTTTTAAGTTCAAGTGCCAAAATGTTGTGTTGCATATGGTGATTATCTAAGTTTATTGGTTGCTATAACTCAAATGAGTTTAACTGTTTTTGGCTTGATAACAGTGACATTAGAAACAGGAGCTTTTATGCATTCATAGGTTCTATTGGCATGAACCATGATGCAACTCTTAGGAACAATTCATCCAGGTTTACCATTATGAAATTGATAATACAGTGGTCTGGAAATTTCAATCAAAAATAACAGCAGAACTTATAGATTCTTGGTTGAGAGCTTAATTACTTTATGACTAGTTGCTTTTCCCAGTTAAGTATGGTAGTATACAGAGTGTGGGAAATATCTGTTGAATACATACTTCAAATGTAAAAAAAATACATGATAGGAGTATCTGTTGAATCAAATACATTGTCTAAGCTAAACTATTTTAAATTATTCACATTAAGTGATAATAAAGTTAATGCTTAAAAATCTACAAAAGGTGCTTTAAAAACAAGTGAAGCAGCCATTAGTTATAGAGAGCAGTACTGCCCAATAAATCCCTGTGAAAGATATTCACAGGTCCCCCATTGAGAACACATAACTTCTTCCATCATCTAAGGAATTTAAAAATCATTTGGCCATTGTACCTGCTAGATAAAAAGCAGGCAGAGAAGTTATTTGAGCCACAACATATTTCTCACAATCAAATATGAATTTGAGCAGGAAAAAGCATCTTTATCTGCCCAGTGAATGGTAATACTTATCATTCATTTTTCTCTTTGAGTTTCACAGTACAAAAACAAGTTGGACCAACCACATGTTCATCTTAGGCCCGATATTAAACTTACCTATACTGTAAACTTACAGTCATTATATAGCTATTATAACAGCAAGGGTATTCCTTGATACCAACTTAATTAGTGGGGAAAGGATGTACTTGTCAGATAGTCTAAAATAGATAAAAATATACACGTGATTTTTTTTTTTTACCAGTTTGTATCGTTTAGCTGCAGATATTTGTAAAGGCTTCACCTTTTATACTAAAAAGAGGAAATTTAGTTTTGTTTTTTTTTTTACACTAAAGTGGTGATCAGAAATATTTGGTGCAATCTGCTGTTTGGTTGTTAAATATGCAAAGCTGCATCTTTCGAGAATACTCAACTAATGGAGAGTGAAGTTAGGTGAACATATATAGATCATTGCCTTCTATACTTCTGGTTCACTTTAAAGAGAAAGTAAGTCACAATATCCTAATAATGGTCTTGATTTTATAAATGATTTTTTCCCTTGAAATAAGCAACACATTCATTTTAATATGTAGAATCGGTTTGCTAGCAGGGCGACAGTTTAAAAAGGCTTCCAACTGTGACACAAGTGCAACCATATTGCTTCCTATTACTCGCTAAGGTAGTTGTTTAGAAGAGAGAATGTTCTCCCTGGAAATGTTTAAAGTGCTGTAATTTTATTTAGGATAATGAGGATTTATAACCATTTTGCCATATGAAAACCTGCCTTTAGACAGAGTGAAATAGGCTGTTTTGGTTATTGAATGTTCTTAACTCTAGGGTGTTGCGTGCGCGCACACGTGTGTGTGTGTGTGTGTGTCTGTGTCCACAGCAGTAAGAAAGTATTTACATTAGTGATTGTGCTGGTTTATTCTGTATGTTGGCCTGGGTTAGATATTAAAAATATTAAGTGATACAGTTCAAATTTGGTCCCATGTAAGTATTTACATCTCTTTGTGTAAAATGGATTCTCTATTTTGAAAAATACTAGAAAGGCTTTGTTCTTGTTTATACAAATAATTTTAGCAGTGACTGTTAGTTATCTTTGGGGCCCTGAGTCTTTTTGTAACTTTGCTCATATAAATTGTACCAAAGGAAGTTATTTTGAGTGATGGTCAGGTACATAGTACACAGGGATGTAGCTATGATAGAATCGTTCATAGCAGGATCTGTGTTTTTAACAGTAAGACAACAGTAAAGTGGTATTACTTATATTATCACTAACAATTATCTAGTAAATGTAAATTTGACTTGTTAATACTATATTGTATAATACTGTCTCAAAACCCATTGCAGAATAGTTTATTTAGGCTTCTGCCTCTGATATGGGAGGGGGAAGAAAGGAACAGAACAGTTAGAGATTTTTATCAGGTTTTTATCTCCTCACTGAAAATCTTAGCTCTCAAAACATTTCTAATTTCCCTCATTTGAAGGTTCAAACAGTTTCAAATTACTGCCCATGGATTGTTCTTGACATCCCGAATGGTAAATTTGAGCTGTGGAAATGCTGGAATGTGTTTTTGTGCTTTTCCTGAACAAGGGAATTCAACGGGTAAATTACAGTCATTTACTGGGAGTGTAATTTACTGAGAGCCTTTAGGCAAATGCAGGAGAAAGGACAGCAGCAGAACGGAAAAAACAGCATAAAAACTGTCTTGTGTATTTTTTCCCTTTTCTCATTAAGTATTTATTCACATAAGAGTTTTATGAATTAATGGATAGTCCTACAATTAATACAAATAACCTTTATTCATTTTCACCACTGATAGATCAAGGATTTGAAACAGTGATTGCCATGTGAAAACTACAGCTTGAACCACATATCTGAAATTCTAGTTTACTTTGCATTTAAATCCATATTTGTCTCATTGAAGAGCATAAAAAGATTTGTTACTTCATCTTCAGAATGAGTATAGATTTTAAAATTTAGATTTTTCACTATATTTCAACTAGCAGTTCAAATAATAAAAGTTTTAAATTTCTTAGTGAACAAATTAGTGAAATGACTTTTTCATACTTTGGTCTTGAAAAATTCTGCTTTTGTCCCAGAGCATAGATAAATCTTGTTTTAAAAAGAAAAAGACCCAGACGATTTTGGTTGTAAGCACAGTTTTAAACCCAACCCAAAATAATCCAGCCATTTTATTAAGAGTTAATGAGAAATTTTATTAAATCGTCAACTAATTTTCATAATAAATATAAATATATAAACATGTGGGGTAATTCTTATAAACAGTTCTGACCAGTTCCTTTCATGAAAAGCACTGGGCGCTGTAGTAATTGCTAAGCAAACAGAAAGCTGTGTTGCAAAGTGGTTTTGTATAGCATATTGTAATTTGACACTTAAGTTGTGCCCTGCATTACCCTGTGTCATAATTGATGGCTAAAGAAAAGCACACGCTATGCTAATCATTTGTTAGAATAGCTTGTTAAATTGTGGTTGCCAATTTTAAATAAACTATGGAATGCTTGTCTGTATTTTAAGGTTTTGTAGCCTACAGTTTTAAACAGTCATCCTGAAGCTGTTTTTTAACTTTCTGTTGCATATGCACAATTCTGCCTTTGCACACAAGGTCAGCATGTTCGCCAATTTAATAGCATATTATCAAGAACAAAATCAATGAGCTGCAGGTTTCACACCAGTATCTCAAGGGACTTCTGTTTATATTTCACTGTACTGATCCTAAATTTGGTGTCCTTTTTTAAAAACATCAGAATTGTTATTTTAAGTTCATAAAAGTAAAAAGCTCCAGAATTGGAAGGCTAATTTGCTTATTATTAAAAGGTAAAGGTGAATTTATCTTATGTTTCCCAAGCATAGTGAGTTGATAGAGAGCATCGTTTGTTAATACAGAAGTTATTAACTGCAGAATGCCAGTAAGAATTTTAGTGCAGTAAGATAAGGTTCAGGCAGTAATATTATTGTGCATAGTCAGTTTGTGAGGTCTTATTGTTTAAATGCAGGAGCTTTTACTTAAATATGTGATGAGTGAGTTATATCATGTAAAGAGGAAGGAGGCCAAACTTGGTGAGAATGTTGACTTAGAATTGAGGGTACTAGATCTAGTCTGCCACCTCTTGTAAAAGAACTGAAGCATAATGAAGGAATATGTACATTTTGACATAAAAGAAATGTTACTTCTGTGGAGAAAAATGATTTAATGTGCAGAGGAGGGTTATTCATTTTTAAAATATTAAAAATGACTTGAATACAATACTTTTAATTTGTAATAATGGTCTGACGGGCTGCTTCCTGTCTAAAGTAAACCTTTTGATGGGCATGTCCATTTTGATCTCTTCTGTCCGATAGTGTATTGAAGGGATAAAGGTATTATTTTTAGTTATTGTACATATCCTTAATTAGGTCAATAAAGACATGCAGATGGATTTGGTTCTCAATCATTTAATAGACAAATATGTATAAGGTTATTCTGTTGCTTACAACTGACCCCTTTGTGTGTAGGAATTCCTTGAGCAAGTTCTGATTAAGTCGCTGTTTGATGAGGCAGGTAGCACACAGGCTTTACAGAAACACTCACTCTCTTGATGACATTATTTGGGAGGCAGATTTGATACTACATTTTATTGTTCTTGAACAAGACTAAATACACTTGGGGGTTGAAATTTGCAGCACTGTCTTTCTTGTTGAGGGAGTTTTTTTGTTTTTGTTTTGGTGGAAGGGATTCCTGTTTTGTTTTACTGTATTTCATTTCCTCTCCTAAGTTGGTAAAAACTAAATATTAGGAAAGTTTAGGATTTGATATCTTACCATTATAAAAACACTTTAAAGCCTTAACACAACTGATAATTCTTAAATTTATAATATTTTGGTTCTATTTTAAGAGCTAACACTGTCTAAATGAATTTAAATAATTAACTGTCCACATTTGATATGTAAACTATTACTTTTTAAGATACTTTTTATTGTAAGTTAATATACTATTTTAGAAATGATAGCAGGATTCCATGCTAAATTAGATCAGGCAGCATAAGGCTAAGTCACGATCTCAGCTCCTGAAAAAAAGATACATTCGACATGAAATATTCTAGGCTGTTATGAATATTAAGTAAACATTATTTTACAAGTTTTTTTTTTGTGTGTGTAAAATATGCTTTTGCAAGTTTGCATTTTATTTTAACTTTTAAGTATTTTTTCCCGTCCTAGGTTTTGGAGGAAAAAAGGCCAGTGACCACAAATATAGTAAAATATCATTAACATAGTTTGCTTGGAGGTGGAAGAGCAGTAATATAAATTGGGCACCTTCCGGAAGGGCTTGTGAGCATCCCTAGGGATGTCTGTCTTAATTTCAGTTAATTGTGGGATCGCCCACGATTACGCGTGGTTTATCGGAGTAACTCACTGGCCCTTGGGAAAGTCTCTTGGTCCAGGCCTCTTCCTCCCTGGCTGTGGAGTGGTCGAAGGGCGTGTGCACAGGCGTGTAGATGGTGTGGGTTTGCACATGCACGGGCCGAGCTAAGGCTCGCCTGGCTGTGCACGCACGCAGCAGCCTCACTCTTTTCTTCAAGTCGCGAGTTTTGCATAGAAATGTGTTAAAAATCTCCTTCCTAACGAATCTAGAGAGAGAAATAATAGATGTGTGGGAGCTCGGCTTAAACCCGAATTTTCGTTCCTAAGTAGTTTTTGTTCTCAATCACCTTGATGAAACAATCTTGAAGCTGCTTCGCTTTCCGTGGCATTTGGAATGAGTCCCTGACAGGCTGATTTTCCACCCCTGTTGTGATGCTGCTTTCTCTAGTTAATATTCCTGTGTAAGTGTCGCACAAAAGTAAACCCAAAGAGCCCGCACATGACACGCAGGCTGCTCCATTTACATTAATTATGCAGTCGGGGCGGTGAGAATTCGCTGTCAGCCGGTGGGGCGGGGGCGCACCGCAGCAGGGAGCAAGGCCGGGCTGCGGAAGCTCCCGGCGTGGCTGCGGAAGGGGGAGCCCGGGACGCCTCAGACCCGCGGCCACCGCTCCACGCCGCGGAGAACAATGGGCGCACCCCGGGAGCCGCGGGGCAGAGCGTCACGGATGCCGGAGCCATCCTGGGTGCCCCTCGGCGGTTCGGCCTGCGCCCCGCAGTGGTGGCCGGCGGAGCCCAGGCGGAGATCGCTTCCTGCCCTGCGGTCAACCGCCGGCCTTGTTGAGTCAGCACCACCTGGGGTCAGGCCTGCTCCCTAACCCCAGAGTTCATGCCTTTCAAATCCAAACCTGAGACTTGATTTGAAGCCCAAAGACTATTTCCCTGATCTCAAATATCAGGACAGTTGCTGACCCAGGTATCACCATGTGAATATCTTCAACACCAGCTACAGGACAAGGATATCCCGAGAAAATGGTGGCTAAGGGAAAAATAACTCTCTAACACCTCACCATAAATAAGAAACATCTTCGGGGAGGTTTCCCACCATAATTGGCTCTGAAGCATCCTAACTTAATGACTGTTTTTCAATGGGAGACTGAATTCCACAGGGAATTCCAAAGGGAGTTAATTGTACAAACAATTGTTGAATACCTACTATGTCCTAGGTGATGGGAAATTATTATCTCATTATTGCTGTGTGGAAAACACTCCAAAAAATTAAGATTATTGCTTTTCCTAGGATTTAGATATGGAAACCTTTCCATTTAAATATGGAAAAATTGTTCTTGTCAGCACTACCTACCCTCCTCCCCACTCCTTTTTCCAGTCACTTGACTGACTCTAGTCAAGAAATGTGGGGTGGGGGTGTAGGTGGGTGATATACTGTCCCACCTATGGTGGATGAATGTGCTCTTTCCTACTCTTTTTGCACTTCTAAAGAGTCTCCATAAAGATTACTGTGCAGAATTTCTGCAGGGTACTTTATACATCTATTTGTGTGGACTCACAAGTGTATGCGTCCAAGGAGTGTCTAGCCAAATACCCTTGCCAGTAGAACAGCAGGAAACTGAGATTTGAAAAGATTCATAAAATGATCATTTGAAAGCCTTGCCTCTTTTTTGGATTTTGGAACAATTCCGTGATCATATTTTGTACTTTTCTTTAAAATAAAGGATTGTATGTGTAGCATTTTCTCCGTAATTTGTGTCACATTCAGCCAGGAGCAACCACACTGGATATTTTTCCAAAAGGAATTAGGCCATCCTTTCAAATCTTGTGTAAGTTGCCAGCCTTGATGACATTTAGCTCTGACCTAGCCAAAGTCATCATTTCCAAAGAAACCAGTGTAGTGCCATTATCGTTTTCTTTCTTTCAATAAATAGATAAAGTACTCCTTTAAAATATTTCATAATCTCTATTGACATAATGCTCTTTTTTCAGAAATGAACTTTTTTTAAAAAACAAATCTCATTTGCTTCCTTATAAGGAAAGTTTCCTGTATATGAAACATTATTAAAGTCATTCCATTGCTTAAAATATATTGTGGATGAGTTTTTCTCTTTTCAAGTGGAAATATATAAAGATGCAACTTTTTAAAATGAAAGTTGAATCATGTGAAATTGCTGAAATCTTGATTATTTTTTACTTTTAAAAATGAATTACATGTGTTTCAATCAAATATACACAGCATTGGTTCGCATAAATGAAATGAAAAAGCAGAAAGTTCATATATACTTAGAACCATTGTGTAAAAATATATGCTCATATAATAAAAGATTGCAATTTGATTTTGCACAAATAGCTTAAAATGTTCATGGAATTCACCACTCCCCTACCCCTCTCAATTAAATTGCTTGAATTCACAATGCAACCAGAATACAAAGGTTTAGGGATTTTTGGAGCCTCAGGGGAAAAAAAAATCTTTGTTGCATTTGTTGATTTAGAAAATCAAAAACATACCAAATGGAGTTATCTTTGGGCTCTTGGAATTATAACTGTATTTGTATCCTAAGTATAAACATACAAAATGTTGTTCTTTTTTATTGTTTCCATTCCATCTGAGAGCTAAGGTACTACTATAAAGTATATTTTATCTTTAATTTTACCTGAATCTAGTGGAAACTTCCAAAATTAGGCTTAACAACCTAATCAGTATTTTAATTGGAACTGTATTTACCACTAAGGCTCAAATGCTTTTATTTCAACCATTCTTAATAGTATATATCATAAGATCATTTACATAATGGTGTGCTATTGATGCTATCATTTGTGAGATTTTTATCTCTGGATAAATTTCCACAAATAAGTTAATTTTAAAAATCAGACTGCAAAAGTGATAAATTATGAATGTAGTTATTTTTAAAATATTTAAATAAGATATTCACCCCCCAAAATCATATTCTTACTTGGTATCATTAGCTTTGACATCGTTGTATGGTGCCAGATTATAGTGATATGAAGCTTATAATACTATTTCACATTTTTATCCACTAAATAAAAACCTGCCCTGTGTTTTATTACAAAGTAGGTGGCCTGAAGGAAAAATATATGTATTCTTTCCTTTTGGTATAAAATATGCATTTGGGCTTCTCATTTCATCCCCAATCTGTGTTATTCCTTAAAAATGCAGAACTGCCTGAAGTCCTCTTTAATATTTAATTCAACAACTTTTTAATCTGTCATTATGCTGTGATGAAGTAAGCATCAAGTGTCGCTGAAAAAGATTAAATTATACTTGGAAATAGGAATTGAAATGATTTAGGGTTGGAGGCTGAATATTTGCTTTGCACAAGTAATAATAATAGTAGCTTGGGTGAAGAAGGGCTTTGGTTTGGCTTTAATGTCTTTGCCTTGCTGTGCTCCCCTGTGGCTCCCCCTGATTTACGCTGGCATTACTGAGCTTTATTTTATTTAAATGGAGGTAGAAAGTGGAAATTACTACACTACAATACATTAATTACTCCTTACTATTTCTTTGTACTGATTTCCCTTTTTTCTGTAAACATCATAAACAATGATGCAACCTACCCAATATGGATAGCAGCTGTAAGCAATCCTGTAGTTCTTGTTAACAAGCTTATCTTGGAAAGGAAAGGCAGTAATAATTAATATCTATCTATGGGATAGTGAGAAGCAAAGGAACATTTATGCTTTCCCTTTCAGAGAGGATGATATCTGACATAAGATATGTTAATATTTCAACCACTGCATTTTGCTTCCTTTTGAAATCTAGACTTTAATCTGTTTGTGGACTATTTTGTACTTAGGGACAAAGGTGTAGACTTTAAGACTCCCGGTGACACTTAGATTGTGCAACAGGTGACAAATAAGCATTAAATTCTGTGGCATACTTGACCTTTGCATGAGTCCAGATCTCTGTCATTTGGAAATCTGTCTGGTATGCTTATTGAGGTCTACATGAGGTCATGCAATCTACATAAAGCCAAAGCAATCAGTCAATTTGGTGGAGAAAACTCATTGAGAAATTATTTGATTGAGTGTACAGAAGAGCTTTGTGTGATTGAGAGAATGTTTTTCATTTTTACTGTAATGCTTGTGTATTGGTGGTTTTACAGGTATACTCTAGTTCTGTAATGAATGTCTTCAAAATGTACCTTCATTTGTCATGATTTGGCATGATGACAGTCCTTTTCCAAATAAGCCTAAGATCTCGACATGCAGTACACCTGTTGGAATATTATCAGAATTACATTCACTTGAGTGTATCTCAGTGTATCGTTAGTCAGCTGTCTATCTTTCTAGGATCGTGTGTTACCGTGGAACAATAATAAAGAAAAAGGTGTGAATTACCTATTAACTCCACAGAATTTTTAAATGTAAAACTGGCAAAAATGTTTTTAACCTACAAAGTTTTTAGTACTGCTTCTCTTCTTTGTTACCCTTTGATTCTTCTGCCAGTGTGGCTAAATAAGTTGCAGTAAGCATGAAACACCCAAAAAAGTACAAAAGACATTTTGTTAATGGTAGCTTAATTTTTTCAGAAGCAGGTTTTTGTCAGTAGCTTGACTAATTTCATGCCCTACCTGAATGAATGCCCTGCAGGGGAAGGGTGAGACAGTTGTGTGGGTATCCTTCCATCCTTCCCATTGGTTACCACTAGATATTTGAAATTAAAGTTTTCTTCTTTTTAATAGTAAATTATCTTTTATAATTCACAAATATATAACCAAGGTCCAGGTTCATATTGTTCATGATTTAGTGTTTTGATCTAGGATAACCTTTCAAAAATAAACCAGTTTTTAAACAGTTGGTCAATATTTGCCAACCTAATGTAATTTCTATCAAGATGTGCATTTGTCAACATGTACCTTTTTTGCTGTAGCTAAAGACTAGTTGCTTTTCTGAAACCTAGTATGCTAGTAGGGTAAAGTAAATGCATGTCTTTGTAGAAGAATAAATAAAAAGAGCAACCTGAGTCAATAAGCAGGTTCAATTCATGCCTACAGCCATGGCGGACAGCTCATTTTGTAGATGTGGGTGTTTTGTTTACATTTATAATGCAGCTTTATTTAATGCTGACAGATATAGCTTGTGGCAAATGATAGTCAGAATGTATGAGCAGTCATAATGCTTCTGTCTTCTTATAGTGTGCTGCTGAAAATAAGCAGTTCACCTCTGTTTTTATTGAGGAAAGGATATGAGACAGCTATAGCTTCGTGAGGCTATTTATTGAGTTGTTTTACTAGCTGTGAACATGCCGCTTTATAGCAGTTGTGAAAATGGACTTTGCTAGTGTGTGGGAAAGGAAATAACATTGCAGTATACAAGGGTAGTAAAAAATCTCTATAAATAATTTTTCAGACTGAGAAATATTCTCATTTAAACAGGCAGAATGGGTTGTGATTTTGGTGAGGTGTCAGTTTCACCCCCAAAAGTCACTAGGTTGGGATTTATAATTTGGATAAAAAATTCCGGTTCTCCAAAATTTAACTGGGTTACAACTTAGGAAAAGTTGTTTACACCTGCCTAGATTTAGCACAGCATTAGATTTAGCACAATCCTTTGTAACTTAAGGATTTATATTAACCAGCTTAGGGGAATAAAGGATAAAATATGCAGTGCACAGCATGTATGTTTGGTATGACATGCCTATAAGCTAATGGTGGTATGTTAATTGTATATTTCTTATTTAAGAATGTATACACAATACAAAGAAGCCTATTTTAAATACTATTTATAATGTGATAGAGAATTCAGATGTATAACTAGTACATAGTAGATGGAAAATTTTTAAAGTGCTTATGTTAAGGATTTGTTATTTGAAATAATGGAGGGAAAGTGACTGACCATAGAATTTGAAATTGTATTATTTCCTTCATCCTTTGGAAATTATAGGCACTCACCACACCTAGAGCTTTTAACTATATAACAAACTGTTTTGGTTTTTATATTAATTTCTTTTTTCCTCCACTAAATCTCTCCAGCTCTACTAAAGCTTCTTGATGTATAGTTATTTATTGGCTACCATAATTATGATAGATATAATACTTTTTATTCTCAAACATAAAAGAGAGCATTAGAAAGGTACATATTTGAAATTTTTATTGCTTTTCTATTTTTATCCAAATGTTCATCATACGGAAGTGAAAAGGTACAGAAATAATATTTTCCTGCATGCAAAATAATTTAGAAAGCAGTGTGAATCTCAGCAGGTGTTTCTTCCATGTCTGTGCTCAAATTTCTGGGGAACACTGAATATTAAATTGAAATAACCCTCCCTTGATATTATGCAGCTAAAGTTCAGTTTAATTCCCAGATAAGGTTTTCCTGGACACATATCATTTTCCTTTCATGTAAATAAAAACCAGACTACTTCGACTTTTAATACTTGCTTCTTTACAAAGTAAATAAAAAATGCTGCACTCACTTCCTTTCTTTAGTGCTTTTATTAAAGCATTTCTTTTACTACTAAATATATGTGTTATAGGGATGCTTTAAAAATGTTCTTATTTCCTTCTCCACTGGCTGATGAAATGGGTTAATCTCTCAATAGAGCTATTTCCTTAATTCACCACCTGTTTTCAAATCCCTAGTAACCGACAAGGTAAGCAGAGAGATTCCTCCGTGTGTACCTTATATACCTATTTCACAGAGAGAGAAACCTAGAATACAAAATAAAGACAAAAATCTTCCTTGAATATTTTTAGGAACATTGTTGCCCATTACTAAAAAAACTGCCATGTTTAAACCTTCTCTTAACAGCCCAATTATATCGCGGACTGGGCATTCTTTCAATGGAAATTTTCAAGTCGAAAGGGCAGACCACTATATAAAGTACATTTTTTGTCTTTTAAAAATGCCCATTTCCTTTCTAGTATATTGTGATATGTAATGGAGATCAAATGAATACAGTTTTGTTAATCTTTAATTTAGAAAGGGACTGATCTTATAAAACTAAACGTGTACTTGAGACTCAGAATGTCTCAACCGTATATAAGTAATCATTTATTGTTTAAATACAGAAGAGACTGTAACAAAATGCTGTCAAGAGCCATCACACTCATTAACCTGCAAGCTAATTAGCCTCCTCCTGCCTGATTGCTGACAAGTTCTTCAATCTGAACCCATTGCTGTTGTGTCAGCAGAGAGGCACAGAGTGAGGTAGAGGAGGTCTCCATTAGATGTTTGTGAACAAAGTCCCTGCATTAAAGGTTTGTTTTTTACACTCTAACAAATGTTAGCGCATTCATATCACAGCTATAATTAAATTGGCAACTCTTAATTACTGTAATTAGTATATTAACTGTTTCCTTTCCTGTTCATCTATAATTGATTTCAAGAAATTGCATGTAATTTAATGTGATTTTAAAATTTTAATCATTGTTTAAAGGGTTTCAATAGTTAAATGTATATCTAGATGCTATTGAATATTTGAAATAATATGCATAATAAAATCACTTAGATGCAGTATCTTGTCAAAACTAGTACATATGGGCTTTATATTCACATGTCCTTTTTTTCTGCATAAACATGACATTCATTCCCTGTTATAGATTTTTCTTTTCCTGGTAGGCTAACATTTCTTAACTAGGTTGCAAATTAGCATTGGAATGATAGAACATTTTGCAAATGCATCTTAAAATATGAATTCATTAATTTGTGATAGACTAATTCATTTAGAATAGCTTCTTGAGGGCAAAAAAAATTCATAAGATATTTTGCTTGTTATACCATCTAATCGTACTTGAAGCTTTATGGAGAATACCAGAAAAAAATAGAGCACATTTTGGAATGGTAAATGATCAAAGTGTTATTTAAAAAAAAAACAAAAACCTGTTCTCTCTTTTTTTAACAGTATGTATTGATGAAGTCTTTTCTTGATTCTTAGAATTATCACTGTTGTTTCTTTCTGGCAAATGTTACTTATAATTTTGATTAAAATATTGGAATCATCTTCAATAAATTAGAGTCCTTAATCATTCAAAAACATCACATGTACCAGCAAGATGTATTCATATATCTAAAAAACCACATTCTGATATTTATTGTACTTCTAGTTTATGTAGGAAGATCTATTTGAAGGTATCTGATTTAAAGTACAGGATTGAAATTCAAAACATCATCAGAGTTTATGGGGACTTTCCATGCAAGCTCAGGTTTACTCTGTTTCAGACATGGGTAGAATTATCATTGGCAAGCATCCTGTGATGCTCTTACACTACATGAATATCTATTTATCATTGGCTCACTTTAAATAGCTCCTTGTCATTTAAATGGGTGTTTTAAATAAAATTTAAAATATAATTTCATTTAGTTATTTTATAATAGTTAAGAAATTGATGTGACTTATTTCAATTATCGTTCACTTACAGATGGCAATCATTTTATGAAGAACTACCCAAATGCACTCAAAATACATCATCTTTTAATAGAAATGGCCTTTTAAATACAGTGACTTATACATATGAATTTAACTTGAGCCTCAAGTCAACTTATGATGGAATTGATGGATTTTGCGTTTTCTTCTTGCGCTGTAGTTCCATAGACCTGTGGCCTCTTAACTAGGAAAGACAGATTTGAAGTCCTAGGGCAGTGTTTTGTATTTTTTAGAATAAAATTTTATCAGTTGGGAGCCACTCTTCTTACCAATAAGGAAGGGCGCCCTTCCACCACCATTCGCTACTTCTTCTGTCACACAGACTGATACTAAGAGAAGACAATTTTCTCCTAGAAACTTTCATAATTTCCTTTAGAATGTGGTGCAGTTTACATTTCAGAGAGTTTGGTATAATGATTCAAATTTGCTTTACAGCTGAACAAAATGAGTTTCAGGACCTTTGTAATTTTAGAGCCCATTTTGGAATCATTAATCTACTTACAGTTTATAATCATAATATCAGAGAGTCCTGACTAAATTCTGAACTTGTGGAGAGAAGAGAACCTGTGGATCTTCTGTCTCAGCCCTCTCATTTCAAAGACAGGGAAATGAGACTCAGTGGCAGCAACTCTCCCTCTGCTGTGCAGCAGATGTGAAATGAGGATCCAGGTCCTTGGACTTTGAGTTCTGTGGTCTTAGTTTCATAAATTCAAGTTGTAGTGGCTTGCTTTAGTCCGTCCTTTTGGTTGTGTACGGTTACTTGTACTATAATTATTGAACGTTGAAGTTATTGAATAATAAGTCCATTTTTATTATTAAAGTAGATAGCTAAATTTATGTAAAGTACTAAGTCTTTTTTAAGAATACACACACAAGTACCAAAATAGAAGTGGCTAAATTTAGAACTGATTGATACCAAAAAAAGAAAACAAAAGACACCCTAGTTTGGCATCGTTATTTTTCTCCAATACGTTATTTAATTGAAGATATTTCTATGGTTTTGAAAGGAGTGTTGTAGTTTCAGTAAGTGTTGCTAAAGAAGCTAAGTTGTTTTCCAAAAAATTTATGAGATGACAGCCTTTTATTGCATATGCCTAGTTTATTTTTCTCTTACTGTGTCTGTCACATTCTTTAAATAGAGAAGAGTACATGTATGAGAGTTTGTGTGCTGTCATTGTCAGAGTGTACATGAAGAGAACACAGCTTTTAAAGCTTCACAATACAGCTGATTGTGCCTTACAGCTTTTTGGTCAGCTTTTAACTATTGCATTGCCTCACTGCCAGAAAATAGTACTAGAGTCGCCTTTCTGCAGCTCCTACAAAGTTAGAATTAGAACATGGAGACTTTATTTAAAAGAAAAAGAAAGTTAATGTACCCAAACATTTCATATGAAAATAAAGTTTTAAAATTTTGATAACTCTTAAATGCTAAATGTGTTATTTCCTTATTAAATTACCTCTATATGTGTTTGTCCAGAAGTAATTGAGAATTGGAGGCATTGTCTTCTGTAAAACTGTGGTAATATTGGCTTGGCAACTCGGTATTTGTAACTGTTATAAAGAGTAAAGCCCCAAAAAGTATTTTCTTGATATTAGCTTTCATTTATAAACCAGAATAATTCTGAATGTTTATAGTAATGGGAGATAACCCAAGGCAAATTTAATTTTAGATTGGGCTTTTGCTTAATGTATTATTCATAGTATTGTATCATCAGTTAAGCATATCCTTGACAATAAACTTAAAACTTAACTTTAATAGTAATATCTACCCTAATTTGGACAAGTCAAATGGTGACCTGATATGATTTATTTTGCCTCCTTATTGAAGATAATTTTTTAATAATGGTTAGATGGAGTTATTTAGTATGCTTTTCTTATCTCCCCCGCCCCCCTTTTTTTAACACTTCACCATTTTTGCTGCATGACCTGGTTTTGCATTTTTCTGATTCTCTGTTCATCTAATTAGTATGTTCTAAAAAGACCTGGACCACTTATTGTACAGAGATGTAGCCTGTGGGTATTTAATAAGGAGCTTTCAGTGCTACATTTGCATCTTTTGCTTGGGGTCTGAATAGTGAATTACCTTTAAGATCATTAGAAGCACTGCTGTATTGTTAAAATCAGGCCGCAATATTCTAATGACAGTTTAAAACTTCAGGCTTCCTACATAACCCAGGTGACCCCAGCATAATTGTATGTAGTAGGAAGACCCCAGGATAAACTGCTGACGGTTCAGCTCATCACGGAGTGGCCTTTGTAGGCAGGTAGCTTTACACCCAAACAAGACAGAGATGTAGTAAAAGCAATTGTGTAGTCTCACCATCGTGTATATTCACGCGTGTATACTATTTATATACTAAGGCTAATTCCCCAAATATGACTTGATACTGTTTAAAAAGAGACGCATCCACCAAGCAATATGCAGAATGTTGAATGTATTTTATCAGATAACTGACTATTTTTCAGTGTAACACCTGGAAACCATAAAGCTTAAAAGTAAAATATTTTGCTTTCAGGTTCACAAACTATAGGCCAAGAACTAACTAGGGGGATACTTGGTTATTCAGAATTAACCTATAGTACCTAGTGAAAGTCCTTAATTCTTAAAAGATGGCTTAAAATACTTTTACTTAAAAGTTTGTGTATTTTTGTGAGCATTTTTGTCATTATTAAGAGCATTGTAGAATTTTAAAGCTGGGAGAAAGCAATTTAGTTTTGCATCCTTTCCATTTGGTGGTTAATACTTTCACTAGTTTTCTGATCTAGAATTGATGTGATTTTTACTTACTATCTCCAGTAATATCAGGAAGCTTAAAGGTGACTGAGTTAAAAGTGGCTTCAAGAGAAAGTGAAAAATTTTATGTATTGAAAAAATACTTTTTACATGGAGAGCACGTATAGATTCATTATCTGGTAT
This sequence comes from Galemys pyrenaicus, assembly GCA_019455555.1. Classification (NCBI taxonomy): domain Eukaryota; kingdom Metazoa; phylum Chordata; class Mammalia; order Eulipotyphla; family Talpidae; genus Galemys; species Galemys pyrenaicus. The sequence continues at coordinate 2,521,945 of JAGFMF010011785.1, read as the reverse complement.
TTACTCTGTATCTGCACTTCTTGACTAAATATGAAAAGCTAAATGAATACAGTTTTGTGTAATTAATTTCAGTAGATATGATTTTAACTGTTTTAAAATTTAGCAGTTGCACTTCAGAATTGTTTCTGATGAGTGTGAAGACTTAATTGTGGCCCATAATTACAGCTAGTTATCCATAAGCTATGGATATAACAGATACGTGGTGGAGGTTTGTTGAATGAAAGGATGAATATATGAAGGACCAAGTTGAAAAGAACATAAAGGGAAGGAGGGGGGGAGTGTGTGCCTGGCATATGGTTAGTTAAATAAACTAGTAAGTTCTCTTACTAATTATGTTTTCTAGAAAATCTCACTTTCAGAACAGTTTCAAAAACATGTAAAAAATAATAGCCAAGTAGTAATTAACTTGAGTCCATCTGGTGGACTGCCTGTAATGTGTTTAGTTTGCTTATCTTACCCTTTTGCAGTCTTTTCTTCTTGTCTGTTTTAGAGTTCTCCAGATCTGCTGAAAAATAGCCATGATCTGACAGGATCCTAGTTTAAACCATGACACCTAATGTTGTCTTTCCTTTGCTCTTCTTTTAATTGTGTCACCTTCATTGTTAGAGAAACCAAAACCTGCTGTTTGTTGAAGCTGCTTTATTTGTAGTTCCTAGATCTATTGTGGAACTAAAACAGAACTTTCAATTTAAAAATAGAAACTATTTCTTATATGGAGAGAAGTAAATATTTATGCAAAGATGTTTACTGCAATGCTGAATTGAAAAATAAAATCAGAGTAAATATTTAGTTAAAACTGCATGCATATTGAGAATATTATATAAGGTTAACATATTTATGATCAAAGCATTGACCAGTGATATTCTGTTAGGTACTTTTGTAGGATTTTCTCTTCTAAGAAGAATTTGTTGTACTTGCATTATTGTTTCCTTTGGGATCCCAGACAATGACTCGGTAGTGTGATTCATTAATATTGGTTGTCTTCAGCAGAGAGTATCCAGATTTGACCTGCCAAGTATTAAATTTTTAATGTATTACTAGTTCTTTCACAGAGTAAGGCTTGTCTTTGTTCTTTGTATTTTTGTAGCAGTACAGCTCGAATCAGATACAGATTTAATTTGTACTATCACTAAATGTGTCTCATTTTAAAAAATATACATATGACAAACATGGCTATAAAAATGTTTATTGATGAAAATATTCAATATGAATTAGCTACCTTTTAAAATATTTGAAAGTATGCATTTCCAAATTTATTTTGAAAAGTGCCAGGGGGTGCTATGTGCTATGTACAATAAGTTAATTATTGTGCTATTAGCATTGATGATGTTGAATGTGTATTAGTTAATGTGTTAATGACGTGTTAATTACTGTACATGTTGTGAAGACCCTTCAGGCTTGTTCTATGATGCAACATGTCAACTTGAACCAGACCAAGTAATCTGCAAAGCAGACTGTAACTCTTAAAAATAACACTTGTAAACATAAATTATAAATTAAATTATGCTTTTTATTATCCTTTTTCTTTCTGGTAGAATGAATAAGTAATTCTTCTGCTATCTGCACCTGTTAGGACCTAATACTGTCAGACTCTGTTTTCCCCAAGAGGCTTGGAAGAGATTTGTTATGCAATAACTTCCGCTTTGTTTACGCTCTGGCGTTTAGTGTATATATTATATAGATTCATGTGTTTTGCAACCTGAAAGATTCTTCTTTTTTTTGCTTACCAGATTAATTTAAAACGAAAGACACTCAGCCTTTGTGCAAGCAGGTGAAAAGTGGTGTTAGTCGATTAGCACCGATACTTGATATTAAACTATATATACTTGTGATTTCATCTGTTGTTCTTCAAAATTGTTGACCAAATAGTTGAACTCTCAGGAGATCAGTCATACAAAACTTGAGTGACAATTTCAAATCATTTAAAAGAGGCCAGAATGTGCTATTTAATAGTTAGAAATAATACATTCATTTTTTATATAGTTCAAAATGTCAAATATTTGAACTTTATAATTTCAACTTTTGAGTTGCTTACATCTTCTTAATTATCAGGACTTTTAGAAAATAAACCTAGTGATAAACCATTTACATTTAACTGTGGAAAAGTGTAATAAAATTGTAAAATACAAAGTATTCTACAAATCACATAATGTTATTTATTTTTATTTCCTCAAGAGTACTGTGATTAAAAATATCAGTTAAAAGTGAGAGCTCACAAATTAAGCATCTTGTAGTAAGGATGACTTTTTTAAATGACCTAGAACCAAATCTTAAAAATACAAAAGTGAAATATCAATATTCCTTCCAGGTTTTTTTTTTTTTTTGGTCTTTTAAATTCTGTTAACATAATTGTATTGGCGGTGGTGAAGTGTTCTGGGTTTCCAAGTTCAAATCCTGGCTCTTACATCACCTAGCGGTGTGGCTGTGAGCATGACTGTTCACTGAACCACACTGTGCCTCAGTTTCGTGATAACGTGGGCATAATAACAATGCTTGTGTCTTGGGATTTTTATAGTGATTAGATGAGTTAATACAGTTAAAGCAGTTGAGTGGTGCCCGCACATAAGAAACATTCAGTGAATCTGAGGTCTTACTGATCTACCTTTAATATTTACAAAATATTATTTGGAAGCATTTAATTTCCATAAGTTCTTTGAATTCCCTAGGACATATTATGAATGAGAGGTTTTTTTTTGTTTCTTTGTTAGTTTTCAGTCATTATAGTTTCTTACCTTTTCACAGAAAGACTACCTTGTTTTGAGTGACAATTTTCCTACTCTGATGTGGACTATATCCATCTAGAGTCATCCCAGGTTTTTTCATTAATCTCATCTCTCTTGGTTTATAGAATGGCTTACTGTAATTTGTATTGGCATGGAAGGATATTCTGATCAGGACTTTGGTCTCTCTTGCAAATATTTGTGCATTTCTTGTTTACAGCCTTGATGTCCTCTTGTAATACCCATGCAAAAGGGATTCTAATAAATCTTGCGCTCAGCATTACACATTGTTTGTTTTAGCTGCCTTCCACTTCATGCTTCCTCCTTTAAGAGCAAGCCATTACGAAAGGTTAGATTCACAGTTAGCAGGCTTTAGCTCTCCCTTTTGAATCAGTGAGGTTGCCGTTTTATTGCTCTCCAACTTACACTTCAGTGATGAGAGTAAACTAGCATCAGATTAAAGGTCAGCAAATCCCATCAAAGAGAGGAATATTAGGGGCAGAGATAGTTAGAGAGGCAGCACACCACTGGGTATTGACAGGGTGATTCCAGGGTATCAGTCAGCAGAATTATAGCTGCCCAGAGAGTCAGTACAGCTTTAATGAGCCTGTGTGAAGAGGAAGAGGGTGGATTTATGTAGTTCCTCATAATTTTCTGTAGAGACTGTTATTGCAGACATTCTGTGGAGTGTTCTGGTCTCTCATTTAATTCAAAGGTCCTGGAGCTTATCCATCCTCTAAATTCCTTTTTGTTAGCTCAAATCAAAGTTGACATTTCCATGGTTTACCACCTAAAATACCCAGTTCAAAATCAGGTTTCTTTAGGCAATTTTGAAATCTGTATACTATTAATATAAATCTACAATCATTTATATTAAAGTATACATATTTGCTCTTTAGAAAAGTGGGTTGAATAATGAACTTTTTTTTTTCCATATATAAGCAGTGGGAAAATGTACAGTTCTGTATTGCCCTCTAAGTAACTGGGAAAAGGCTGATTGTAATTATGTTATGGTGCTTTTCAAAGGGAGCTTAACATTCTCCTTAAATTGACTTTCTTAATTAATTGTTTATATGCGTGTTTGTGTATGCCCCATCTCACTCTCTATGCTCATATACCTCTAAACTGAAAAAAAGAAAAACCACTTATTTAAAGGGGAATGCTGTAATTGTTCTAATGAGAAATACTATACTTAATTGCCGTTAGTTTCAGTTCCACCTTGATTCTAATGTGTCTTTGTAGTGAGTTTGCAATAATTTCTTTTAAGAGAGGGATTAAGTCTCAATTATTTCAGAATCTAGAGTATTGCTTTGGGAAGTCAAGTGTTTATAAAACACATTTTTGGATAGCTTTGCTATAACTTAGTTGCTTAAAGAGTTAATGTATAGAGATTTTTTAGTTAAACTTTTATTTATAGGGTGCTAGTAAACAGTTTGAAAAAATTGTCAATAAATTTGCAGTAGAATGTTTTGTTTTATTAGCTAGGCCAGCTACTTTTTAAGTTTGTATTTAAGAATATGCTATTTTGGATATTATTGTAAGTTAATGAGTGCATTAACATAGGGGTCTTGTTTGTGTGATTTGCTGCTTGGAAGATGCTTTCAAGCTTCTGCTATTGTCCTTTACAAGCCATGTGGGTGGTCGTGTTTTTCAGACACTTACATGGTTTTTAATGGAAGAGAGTGATGGATGTAATACAACCACAAGAAGTACAAATATCCTTTTTGAAGTTCACCATTCACTGAAGCATCTGCAGTATTTAGAGCAAAACTTAAAGTCCTTAAAAATATAGAATGTACCTTCAGTCATTAATTAGATACTGTATTTATACTAAAGAGCCAGCATAAACTTAAAGATAAAATCATGTGGAAAGTCTAGTAAAGTTCATGTTTCTTATAATCATGCCATGCTTCACAAAGCCTTTTCAATAAAACTGAGTCTGTGTCCTTTGTAATAATACAGATAAAACTTTATGCTGTGCTGTTACATTGGAATGTACTGAGAATGTCAATGACCCTCCTGCCGTATTTACTGGCATGCTATTTCGAGCAGTGCCTGTGCACCAGGATAATCTGGCATTACAAAAACAATCAAGTGGACATTCCTTCCTACAAGGGCAAAAAGGGAACCAGTGGATATCTGCTATTCATAATGCAGTCAACTGACTGTAATTTATATATTCGCTTTTGAACATTTTAGAGAAAAGGGAAAGAAGATAGCTGCAGCAAAAGCAAAAAGAAGGAATATGAAGATAAGCATGAGATTAATTATTTGATAGGGGCAGAATTATTCCTACCATGAGCGATATATGAATGATGTTTACTAATCACCTTAAAGCATACAACTAAGTATATTAGGTATTTTAAAATTCAACTGGAGTCTAGTATTTTTATTTCAGAAAATTATGATTGAGTAAAGGACTATTTTTCTGAAATGTACCGTTTTTGTCACTACTGGTAGTTTCTGATAAAAATATTTGTATAATATATGGACTATAAGTATAGTTTTTAAAGTACCATACATTTTATCTGTGTAATATTTGACTAAAGATTTCTAAAAAACTAATTGAGAATATGCATAACAATTTCGGTCTAATTTTAACAAAACACTATGTAGCCAGTTACAATATGATAATGGGTACATTTGTAGGAAGAAAAGAGAGCTTATTTCAGAATAAATGAATGGCACTATTTATAAGCGAATGGTCATTCTCTAGATTTCCAAGTTTATTTGAGGCATGCGGCCAAGGACTGCTAATAATGAACAACTATCGTGTTTCATCATCGATATACATCAAAGTCCCTTTCCACTGTAGGAAGTGATGTGAGGCTAAAGGTAAGAGGAACAGAAGAAAACAAATTCTTTGGTCATAAAAACTGAGAAAGCAAAAAAGCAATAAAACTACACACTGTTAAAATATTGTTGCAAAGTAATGGCAACACAATCCATGGCAAAGAAGTTTTGATATTATAGCAGATTAAAAACAAAACACCCTGGTTAGATTTGACCATGTAGTGAGCATCATCAGAAACTAGAAATTTTAATTGTAGTACAGATTGTTTCAGATTACATAAGGTTGTAAAACTTCCATAATTTTAATTTTTATAGCATTAGTCTTGGTGATATTTCATTGTTCACAGTGATACAAAGGAATTCTGACTCTGACTTTGGAAAATGTAGTATTTTAATTAAAACAAATTTAGATCTGTTGGATTTTTAAGTGAACACCACTCTATTTTTTAAAGATACCCAGGTACTGTTTTGGCATTTTGCGTCTTTTATGACATTCAGACTTCACAATGACTCCTTGAGTTGGTGGTATCTTAGTTACAGAGCAAGAACTCGCCTACAATCACATGACTTAATAAATAAGAAGTTACAATTTGAATCCAAGCTAATTTGACTTCAGATTTTCAGATGTGTAGCTCATTTATATTGTAGTTGCAAAGTGAGTTTGAAGAACAATACAGTAACTTATTTCTCTAGGTATTTGAGGGATAATGTAACCCTGACCTCAAGAAAGATAGATCTATGTTCAGTTCATTGTTTTCAAATTTGCTTGCCATGTGATCTTGAGCAAATCACTTCTTCAGGTTTGATTTCATCATCTGTAAATGAAAGCAATGGCACCTACCCTGTAAAATTATTTAAAAATCGAATGTCAGAGAGAAGATATAAAAGCTACAGCTTGCTTGGCATGTGGTACATGTTAAATATGTATTGAAATTGAACATAGATTATTTTTAAGCCAAATAATATGATGATACCAAGTATGATGGTGTTTTGTATCATCACATTAACAACTATAAAACAAGAGGTTGAAATCGCCTCTATAAGAAACAAAAGGACAGAAAACATTTGCTTTTTGGCAAAAACATTTTGTATTGTAAGCTGGATCTAGGAGGAACCTATCAAAGTCTAGAAGATTCAGTCTTCCATAAAATGGAGATGGGGGGAGCAGCACTGTGGAGTTGGTACACACAGTGCCCTCGGGTTGGAGGGAGCAGACACCACAGTGTATTGTTACCCCACTCACAGTGTGGCAATGATCCTAACTGACAGGACAGGAAATGAAAGTGCCATGGCAATCATTCTGCAGAGAGAAACGGCAAGGGAACAGAATGTGGGAAAAGGAGGGATTACAAGAAGAGTTTGTGCTCACAGTGTCCAAGAAGAGGACTAATTGGTTTGGATGGAAGTCCAAATATGGGTCTCTAGAATAGTCTTGTGAGGAGATCCCAGGCAGGTGGTAAATTAAAAGGAGATCATTGGCGTGTTAGATCATTCAATCATTGGTAACCACAGAGTAGCTAGTCACAAAGACCTATAGGTATTAAAGTCAGAATATTATAATTCTTTTCCCGCACTTGGGTGCTGAAACTCATTGCTTTTTCTTTATATTGCATGGGTTTTTTTTTCCCTTTCAAATTTAGTTGTCATATTTACCAACCCTAAGAATCTCCTCAAATAGAGCATTATGTGTGAACATCTACCCTTTTAGATAAAAAGAAAATGGCCGTTCCTTTTCTCCCCACTTGTAATGATTTTCTTTAAGAACTGAGCACAGGTAGCCCTTTGTGTTAATATGCGTGAGAAACATGGCCTGGGTTTTCCTTCATCCTTTTTTCACTGTCGCGTGCAAGCACAGCATACTTCATATCTTGCCCTAGCCCTGTTCTCTTCTTCTGTAGCTGACAGTGCTTATATATCAAGAGCTCCAACAAGATGCAGCTCCATTTAACAAAAAAGTGCCTTAAAAATGTAACTCTTCTTTCTGCATTTTTATTGCACAGTCCATCTGCTCCTTCATCTTGGCTGCTCTTCACTTTCACAGAGACAAGCCTCACTCCTTTTTCTTGTCTCTTGAGGCAAGATCTAATTGGAAAGTGAGAAGTCTTCAAAATTTGCCTTTGCCAGCCAACAGTAGTTTCACATTTTTATGTAAACAGTTGACTAAAATAGACTTGAAGGGTAAAGAAAGACTATAATGAAAATGAAGGAATTTAAAAATTCCTTTCCCACACATTAAACACACCTTCAGTAGTAAGGAGCATAATCAACATTTTCAAATGAATGAACTATACTGTAGTTTTGTCAGTTTTTGGGTAAATACAGTAAATGTGATCAATATTTTTGATGACTTCAAATAGCAAAATGTTTAACTTGAATCATTATCTCAGATTTAGCTTGTTTGTGTAAAATATTCCTCTGTTTATGGTAAATAAGTCACCTGAATCTGTGATGTGGTGAGGATTAGTGGGATAGCTAGGGAGAAGAATTGATCCATAAGTGATCTCTGTATTGCCATTTGCATTACTGGGAGTGTGCAGAAATGCCAGAGTCATAGCCTTGGGAATCACACTGGCATAGAAAAACACTGGTGATTCAAGAAATGCCTTTAAGTGGCTTCCCTCTTCTCATTTAAAGCACATCTGTGGAACTGCAGGAAAATAACAACTAGGTCTGCCCAGGTGTCTGGTACCTGTACAGACCAAGATACTAATAATGTCATTATAGCATCTAGCTGCTTTCCATCGAACCTCTAATAAAGGTCATTAGTCGCCTGCTTTCTTGAGTGAGACGCTTTGCAGCAAGTGCTTGGAGAAAAGTTATCAGAGCTTGTATGCTAGAAATAGGCATTTTGCCAACAGCTTTATAATGAAGGTGAAATGTAATAAAGCGATGGATTGACAGTTTATGTGTTGAAAGTGAAGGAAATGGAGGTGTGGAGAAGCATTATGGTGAATCTTTCTAGTCATATCTTCAATTTAACCATCAGGGGAAATGCTTCAAAATCTTAGATTTATGAATTTCTAGTAAGCAGTTTCCCAGCATGTAAACAAATCTCAGTGGGCTGTTTTAGGAAGGTAGATTTGGGCAGTGAAGTAATCATTTTTATTCCTCTGATTTTCCAAATAGAAATGGACATATATGATAAAAATGTCAGCCACACTCTCCACGTCAGGGCCCTAACAGGATTACATGTCAGTTCTTAATGTCTCGCTCTGTTTTTCTTTGCCATGAA
>JAGFMF010011785.1:2453200-2510700 GCA_019455555.1 Galemys pyrenaicus | reverse complement strand
TTGAAAGCCAGGTGTGACTTTGGCAGATTAGTAAACTAATAGTGAGTGAGTGGGTAGCTATGTTGAGGAATAAAATAGTAATTTGAATGTAAAGTAAGAAAATAAATAGAAATATTCAAATTAAAAGATAATTTTTAAAACTAGGTATTACTTTTAAAAAATCCACAATCACGAGTTTGCTTAATAGAAAAAAATTCTGATTCACTTTTCCACTATGAAAATACTTTAGTATTAATAAGTAACCTTGATGTTGCCTATTACTTTTTATCTAAAGGAATTTGAACTTTTTTAGTCAGGAAACGATTTTTTTATAGATTTATAGATTTTTTTTATAGACTTGATGCATATAATTTATAAAGTAAATGCAGAAGGCTCACATTAAAACATTTCCCTCTGCATTTGAAATGAACACTGAAGTGTTGATTTACTTAAAATTTTACAAATAAAAGATACCATTCATCACAAGAAGAATATATATAGCAGCTGAAATTTACATGCTTTTCATTATTTTTACTTGTATTTACTATATTGAATTTAAGGGTTGCTTCCTGTTGGTATCATGGTGATATATACATATTAGGTATAAAAATGGTGTACATGGCTAATTAGTTGTCTTTTTCTTGCTGAAAAATTTCCTTTTCCCTTCCTTATAGTCTGCTACCTTTTGTATTAGTCATTGAGCATCTTATTTGCTACATTTGTAATAATTTTCACCAATTGTTCTACTATTAGAGAACCTTAACAAACATTCATAACTACAAGGGGAGAGCTAGAAACCTGGGAGGGAACCTTGAGAATAGATTTTTAAAAATTAGTGTAAGGAGAAACTTCTAAATAAATAATACACAGTGAAACAGAGCCCAAAGTGCAAGTTAAGAGGATTACTCAGCAAATTCTTACTACATGCAGAAAGCATGAGCGTGTCTAGGCTATGAGATTTTAACATCTAATAAAATGAACTAAAGGGAGGAAAAATCCAAGATGATAAATTAAAAATACCAACATGACCAATATTATCAGTTCTAGAACAATCTAACTTAGATTCTCTTAGATCTAGAAGCAATAGCAAATACATGCTTATCCATCTTTATCCAGCAATGTGTTGACACTGATTTTATCTTATTTAAGATAGTTACCTAACTTTTTGATTCCCTAAATGAATTTATTGTCCTGGTATAGTATAGTTTTCAAACCTTATTTATTCACCCCTGAACAAATATAATTTTAAATTATTACAAGTTAGTTTTATTACCCAGTTGAAATTATTCTGAAGTATATTTTTAAATGAAAGTGACAGCTCTAAAATGTTTTGGGGAGGAAATTAAAGTTGTGCGTTTGAGTTAAGACAACCAAGAGCTCTGTCATGCTATGGGTGTAATTCAGCACATCTAGGAATGAAATCTGTTCTTCAAGGAACTGGTGGTAGTTTTAGGTTAGCATGTAAAATCGCAGAGCTGGTGCTCAACTGAGTACTTGGCAGCTTGCGGATGTTACTGTCATGTGAGTTACACTAGACACAGAGTGTGCACCACTGTGGGTAAACAACAACAGTCACAGATGAGAAAGGCAGAATCCAAATAGGGACGTGTAAGATGCCAACTTCCTTCTCACCCCCTTCCCAAGATGCCTTGTAACTAGTGTGGGGAACCTGTTTTTAAACAGATTTACAGAGGTTAATTGGTCTGGGATATTTTAGATTATGTTACACATTAATGAAAATGCTGATTTTGAGCTGTCATGACTCCAGTGCTTTTATACTATGATAATTGTTTTAAAACTTTGTCTTCTGTATTGTTGAAAACATCTTGGCAGAAAGCCTGTGTGACCTGATTAAACCTATGAATTGTCAGCTGTGATCTATAGTACTCAGATGAGGTTGCTGACTGGGCATCACTTAGGAAGTTCTTGATTTAAAAACAAAATTAGATTGAGACTACTGTGCCCAGCACCATATTGCCATGTTAATGGTACATTTTTAATACTGTATTTAGTGTCCTGGTTTTTTAGTTTGCTGGCAAATACTTAACAACATTCATTTAATAATATGTATTTTTTCAGCATAGCTAATTACCTCATAATGTATGTATTTCTTTTCTCCCTTGAAATTACATGATGGAAAAGCCCATCTCTTCTTGTTTATTTTCTAATTTTTGGATCTAGATGATGAATTAATTATTCTATGAGATTTTTAATTCTGTTCTTCTAACTGTCCAGAGAAAGAGAATAACCACCATTTGATGGATTTGTTTAGAATCCTTGGAACTATGTTTTTTCTCTTTCATAATCCCAAAATGTTTATTTACCCCTTTTCCATTTTATGCTTAAATCACCTAAATTTGGGCAGGTTGGTTGTTAGACTGTTCTGAGAAGTCAGAGTTACTTTTTTCTAAGGATCTGATCTAGGATAAATTAAGAAGAGGAGCTATCAGACATTCTAAGGTGCATGCAATTGTTATCTTAAAAAGAATTTTCATACTACTCATGCATATTGATAAAATGGGAAAAACTAAACTCCCATGTGAACTATAGTACACTGAATGTTGTTTGATCATTTTCTCAAACAAAATACTCACACTGTTTGTCCTGTTTCTCGCTTCTTCTCTCTGTCTCTCTCTCTCTCTCTCTCTTTCCTTGAAGGTCTCAGCATCAGAGGAGCCCAGGAGGAGGACCCTCCCGATCCCCAGCTAATGAGACTGGACAATATGCTTTTGGCAGAAGGGGTTTCAGGTCCTGAGAAAGGTGGGGGATCGGCGGCAGCAGCTGCAGCCGCGGCAGCCTCTGGAGGTTCTTCAGATAACTCTATTGAACACTCAGATTACAGAGCCAAATTGACCCAGATCAGACAAATCTATCACACAGAACTGGAGAAATATGAACAGGTCAGCAGCCGCCACTCTCATAGTCCTGCACAAACCCTCTATCGCTCTTCTGTTAGACTGTGCTAACCAGTTGTGAGGGCTGTGAGGGGTAGGTGTTACCACAAAGAGCCAAAGAAATAAGGTCAATGCAAAAATCCAAGTCAATTGTTGAATTTATGAAAGAAGTCCCTTTGAGATTTTGGAGGTGAAGCTAAAGCTTTTTTGTCTCATCTACTTGTTTTAGTTTTATTCATTCCTTACACCCGTGTGCCCTTACCACACACCTGCAGCCATCCTTCCCCTCTAACCTTACTACCTGGTTTTCTTCAGAGCTCTGTATAATGAATATGTATGCACCGGCCTTTTTCATAAGCTCCAACAACTTTTAAAGGGAAGCATTGCATATTTAGCTCTTCCTCCTATGCTGTAAACTCCAGAATCTTAGGAATTAATTCTGGATTATGCTAGACTATAAGGGAGGGAGCTAACTTCACAATGTAAGTAGGTTGTAGCCCGGCTTTCTGAGGAAGAGACCTCTCAGGATAATTATAGGCACTTTGGGGCAGAGAATATTAGGCATTATGTGCTAAATTCCTGATTAGAAATAGAGTATAGATTACAGTTATTCTGAACAGTTATATTAATCATACTTCATCAAACTTGAAATATGTTTGATTTTACACTGTATCATTATTTTATGTACCACCAAGAAAAAAATAACACTGTTCAATTTAAATGTTACTTGTCATTGATTATAAAATGCTTCCAAACTTCAGAGATGTTAAAATGCAAGGAAAAATGTAAGTCTTATATTCAACAAAATAAGACAAAATGTCGGTCGCTCATCCTAAATTTATTTTCATTGTTAATTTAAGGCTAAAAACCTGTGTGCTTTCAAGAATTCTCAGTGGAAGGTGATAGTAAGAAACCTACTATTTTGGCAATATTTAAAAGTACCCTAAGTAAAGAGAAAATTATGCAGTTGAATCTTATGAAATGGGCAAGTTTTAAAGCAAAAAAATAGTTGTATATTGGCAATTTTATAGAGGTCAGCCTAAAATAAGGAATATCCTAGATACCCACTACCCAGATAAATAGTTAACAGCACTTGTCAATCTTATTTTATCTATGTACCTACCCCTATTTCTCCCTTTTTTGGTAGACTATTTTAAAACAAATTTTAGGCATCATATTATTTTACCCATAGATCTTTCACTATGTCATCAGGTATTTCTTAAATTCCAAACACCTTAATGAGTTGCTGGGAATCTTAATTTTAATAGTAGTTTTTCTTCTAAGTTCCCTGTATAGTTTCAGTGTGTGTGTTTATGCACACGCATGTGTGTATACACATATAAAAATATATATCTATTTCCTGGAGATGAGTATGTTATGTAAGGGCAGAAAGAGTGTGTAGCTTTATATTAAAATGCAATATAAATTAATATCTTTTTTTTCTGACTAGGGATTTCAGGATCTTAGACTGTATCCTTGGTCTCATTTGTGGGAATAATTTTTGATGGACTATGTACAGATAACAATTTTGGAAAAGTTATTGTATATATGTACATGAAAAAAATTGAGCTTTCCGATTTGACATATGAATAATTGAGAATAAACAAAATAAGTCATGGTTGAAAATATTGCCTTGAGCATAAACAGTAGAAGATGTTTCTAATTTGTAGTATAATTCTAATTGTATAGCTTTATGTTAAATATATCTATACATATTTACTGAAAAATATCACCATTTACCTTAAATGGAAAGATCTATAATATTAGGGTCAAATGGCCTTACTTTTCTGGCTGGGGTTTAAGGTGGTTCCTTTTTATCTCCTGCCATGTTTCTTCATTCAGGCCCCATTATTTTCTCCCTGTAATCCTACTGGAAGTTAGGTAAAGCTGGCATCAGTCAGTGTCACTAAGGGTTCTGTTTTGCTTTTAAAAACACACACACATGAATTTCTTGATATATCAATTTAATACTATATCTTTTTGTTTTAAATATCAAATTGGAAAATGAGTTTTTAAATGTGATTATAAATTTTATTTCTAGATATGTTCAGTAGTCTTAATATAAAACATTTAAATGTATATTTCTGTTCACATTTTTAATAATTTAGGGGGGGAAGTATAGATATGAAATATGCAAATTGTGGACAAAAAAATGAATGATGAGTAGCCTGATTCAATTAGAGTTTTGGTTTATGTTTTCTCCTATAGTTCTGAATTGTTTAAGACACACTGCTGTAGCATTTAATTTTCTTGCGTTGTCTTTGGGGCTGGCTTCTATAGCTTTTCTGTCTGTAGTCCCTAAGTTAGTAGGATAAGAGAGTTTTGACATGAGATGTCCTTTTCTTTTCAAATCTTTGGGATACAAGGAATTCATCTGGAATAGACCTTTCAGAAATATGTTTTGGAGTCACTGGAAGTATAACTAAGTGAGATGAAGTAGTAGCATTTCTAAAATAGGTGGTATTACAATTTCCATTTTACACATGAGAAAGTGAGACAAGTGATTTGTCTAATGTCATGTATTTTGTGTCATAATCAGGCATTGAATCAGTTTCTAATACATGCCTTCCTTTTCCATTGAGTTATGCTGCTACTTATGTAGAATTAGAAGATATTTCAGGTAGATTCTGATTTTCTCAGATTTGCTCATGTTGGATTGTATTTGGCCTACGATCAGATAAAAACAACTGTTTTAATCACTTCGTAGAAATTATATATTTTTCCTTCTAAGAGTGAACATGGCCAGTCTGAGTAACAGAAAATTTATTAGTAGATAGGAAGAAAGAGCACATATATGTTAAGGAAGAGGCTTCATCAGAAAATGGTGTTGAGTCTTTTACTAAAAGAAATAAACTACATTGGAATCTTAAAGCTATTCTCTCTACCATGTATTGCAGTGAAGCTGTAATGAAAATGTATCTGAAGCCTGTTTAGATTTAGATTGCCATAAAATTAACAAACACCACCACTGCAGTAAATTAAAGTACCTTAAAAACACAGTCACATTTACAAAGCTAAGCAGACTAGAGCTAGTTTGAGCAAAATTAAATACAAGCTGCAAGGCTCAGTTTTATGTGTGTGTCTTAGGAATTGTACTGACTTTAAAGTCTTGTCTGTTCTTCTTTAAGAAAATGTTCTTTGATTCTATGTCTCTATTACATGGGCTCAGGCATAATGATTTTTGATAATCATTCAATTTCATTTATAAATGCCTTTGAAATATTAGGCACGGGATATATATTAGAGTAAGGTTATTGAATATTACAACCACCCAAAAGGAAGCAAAACTATTGCCTTTATTTTGTTAACTCTAAAACCGAAAGGAAAAATGATAAATATCCAAGGCTTGCAACAACTGTCTTCTTAATACTTTATTTTGGACGCATTGCCTCTCTCATTAGCCCAAAGAAAAACTGATTTTTTGGTTTTGATTAGCAGTATGTTTTGAAGAATGCTTATACTATGTACCTTTCAAATAGTTATTATTAAGGATCCAATTATTAGAATTGGTGAATTCCTAATGAATTTGAGCCGGAGGACCTAGGAAGCCTGTTTTTAAGAATTGAAAGACTTCTTGGTTCCTTCACTTATCTATCAAAGGAAAATGGACACATTGGTTTTGCATATGAAGTTTTACTTAGACATTTGGTATCAGTTAAGAAGGAAGATGTATCATGCCCCATACAGCTCTTCCACTTTGCTTGTACCAGAAATGCTTGTACACAGGCAATTCACTTCATAATTTACAGCTGCTATATAATAGAGATGACATATTGAAAGCTATCTACTATAATTATATTGAGATACATTTTTGCTGAAGGCAAAAGTGTTGTAAGGGTCCCAACCCTCCCCAAGCATCTGAGAACCTGCTTGCTGAATTCACAGATGTCTTTTGAATTCACCTCAAATCAGGTAAAGCATTGTAGCCAAGCATATACACTGAATAGGCTCAAAACCAATTAAGTGCTGTTTAAATACTATTGAACTTTCAGATACAAGGGATTCTTGGATATGGAGAATGAGTGTGAAATATAAAATCACTATCAAGGAATGACCATTGTGCTTATTGGGGATCTCAGTATTGTATGCTTACATTTGCTGGCAAAATCTCCCTTACTTGTAAAAGAATTTTATTTTTATCAGATTAAAATATGCTGGTGTTTTTATATTAGAAATTATATAGCCACAGACTCATAATCCCAATTTTCTACTTCTTCTTAAGAGTTAACTAAGAAAGACAAAATGGTCCTACCTAATGTAAACTTTATATTTCATATCCCCAGGAAGGCTTTGTCATTCATTACTCCAAGGAATGGGTATTTTGTCAATTTTCATACCCACTTTTTTCCTTGGTTGACAAGAGTGTTGGGTATTCCTTTTTTCCCCTCCCAACTTCAGGTTAAACTCTAAGTACCAAATGTATTATAAATGAATTGTTTCATGTTTGAATACGCTTTTTTTCCTTCAACTTCTTTGGAAGCAGCGTTTGTGTTTATTCAGATAAATTGGAAGTCCATCAGAGGAGGGACTTACATGAAGAATAACATAGACACAAAATGTAAATTTCATGTAATTTCCATTTTTATTGCCAATAATAACTACCATTTACTAAATAATAATTATGTGCAAAGAACTTAATGTAGATTATATAAAATAATCCTTACAAAACTCTCATAAGATATTTTCCTATGAGATGTAATTAGGTAAGGTGTGTTAAGTTACAATAGTTGCTTTATCTTTGCAGCTGTTCCTTGGTATATTGGTCTCATTAGAAAAAAATCTTTATATGTTGACTTTTTCCTAAAACAAGAGTTTGTTGATTCAATAAGCATCCTATAAATATTGCATCTGTAGTACTGTACTAGACTTATTTGCAAGGTTATAAAATGGATATGTGCATATTTGAGAGGCCAGTCATTTTTATTTTTTATAAATAAAACACACACAAACAAGATAAAACAACCAACCACTGTCCATTGTACTCCCTGCAGTCCAGCCACCCCTTTCCCATCTCAGTTATCAATGTCTACTAGTTTATTTTTGTTTTGTTTTGTCAATCCATCTACTCTGTTTCCAGGTATTGGTGATATATAGGTGAAACATTCCAATATCTGTGTTTATCTTTCTGACTAATTTTGCTTCATACCATTTCTTTGAGTTTGTTCCACTTTGCTGCAAATTATCATCTATTTTCCATGTGTGGAACACACACACACACACACAACCCACATTTATCCAGTCATCTCTCAGTGGGCATTTAGTTACTTCCATATCTTAGTTATTGTAAATAATGTTGCAATGAACATTGTGGTGAATATAATTCTTGAAGTTGATGGCTTCGTATCTTCAGATAGATACCCAAAAGTGAAATTATATGTTAGCATTATTTCTAGTTTTTTGAGGAAGGATCCATCCATATTACTTTCCAAATTGGCTGCATCAATTTACATCCCCACAAGTGTTCCTCTTTCTCCACATCCTGGCCAATACTTGTTAGCAATCTTTTTGGTGTAATTCATTCTTATAGGTATGAGATGATATCTCATTGTGGTACTGAATTGCATTACCCTTATAAGAAGTGATAATGAACATTTTTTCATGTCTATTGGTTACCTATATTTCCCCTTTGGAAAATATCTTCAGATCTTTGCCCATGTTTTAATTGTGTTGTTGGGTTTTGGTTATTAAGTTGGATGAGTTCTTAATATCCTTGGAAATTGATATTTTCATTTCCCTTGCTGTAGGGGTTAAATCTCCAAAGAAATCTCTATCATTGGTGCCATGGAACATATTACCTATGTCTTCTTTTACATATTTTGTGGTCTTGGGTTTTACATACAACTGTTTAATACGTTTTGAATGTATTTTTTGTGTGTGTGGCATTAGAAAGTGTTTCATTTTCATTCTTTTATATGTGGCTTCCAATTTTTCAAGCACCATTTGTTGAAAACATTTTCATTTTTCTTTTGTATGGACAAGGCTCCTTTGTTATAAATTAGGTTTCAATATATGTATATTTATTTCTGGGCCCTTGGTTCTGTTCCATTGATCCACGTTTCAATTTTTATTCTAATACCATACTTTTAAAATTACTTTTGTTTTATAGTTGGAAAACATGATACCTCCATTTTTCTTCCTTTTCCTCAAATTTTATTATTTTTTGCTCTATTTCCTTAAAAATAGCATTGAAATTTTGATAGTAATTGCATTCAATCTGTTTATTATTTTTGTCAGGATGTTCATTTTTACTATATTAATTCTCCTCATCCATGAACATGGAATATCTTTCTATCTCTTGTGTCTGTTCTGTATCTTTTAATATTGTCTTATAGTTTTTATTGCCTAAAAACTATTTTTACCTCCTTTGTTAAATTTATTTCTAGGTATTTAATTTTTAATGTGATTATAAATGGGATTGTTTTCTTAATTTGTTTTTCTTCTTACATGTTATTTGCATATAGGAATATAACAGATTTCTGTGTATTAATTTTATAGCTTACCAGGTTACTGGCACTCATTGTTTCTAATAGCTTTCTGGTGGAAGCTTTAGGGTTTTCTATATGTGTTATATCATCTGAAGATAATGATAATTTCACCTCTTTTAACCTAGATTCTTTTTATTTTTTGTTTTTATCTAATTGCTCTGTAATGCATTAAGTTTCTTTGCTTTGAAAAGTAGATAGAATATGATCTGTGCAATTAGCTTCTCTAGATGATTACAAAGGATGAATTTATTTTTTGGTTTGCTCACTGATCCATTATAAAATTTCCTCAGTGCTTGCTCACTTATTTTACATTCAATGATGTAAATTTATAGGCAAGAAAGTTGAATCTTGAATTCACAACTTAAAAAAGCACCACCACAAACCCACAAAACCCTAAAGACTTCCATTTTGAGTCTAAACCAGTTTTTGGCTATTGAGGAGACACTAGCCAATGAGTATCACTAAAAGTATTGTCTAAAATCCAGAGACTGCAAATCTTCAGTTATTATTTAGTTTGAAGTTTTTACGTGATTTTTAAAAGTTGTCTTATGTTTCATTGAAGTAACTTTGGTTTACAACACTGTATATGATTTGGGAATATAAATTCACACCTCTCCAAACTTATGTTACTACACCATACCCACCACCAAAGACCAGAAATGAATCTCCACCATAGTCCATTGGGCCCCTTCCCTTTATCCCCTACCTTCCCCTTTCCCCTTCTTGTCAGCTCTTTTTTAAGGAAAAAAGATTAAATAGCAAGGAAGAAGGTTCATAATAAGAATTGATTGAAAATACTTTTTCACATGAAGTCTTTTACTCTTTGTTCCCTTAACTATCCTCTTATCCTATTGTAGTGTATGTTTTAAAACACAAACAAAAATGCATGCCAGATAACTTTTAATAGCTTTATTAAAAGGAAAAGAGGTTTCTGCTACTACTCTGACAGAAAAGTCAATACTCTCGTTTTTAAATATTCCAGTTAACCAAGGTTTTTCTTCGTTTATTTTTGTTAACATTTGCCAATTCTTAACTGGAAATTTCACTTGGAAAAATAATAAGGCGATGAAAATTATTTTCCAATGCCTATTTTAACAGTATAGTCTTGTACTGATGATGGAGGACATAATAAATGCTTGGATGAACATCCCACATTATATATAGCATCAATACTAGTATGTGGTTAGGTGGGTCTTCAAAGCAACTCTGTAATCATTTGATCATTCTTACTGTATTTATATGTTTTAAAAATGGATACCTTTTAAGGAATAGGAGATAAGTCAGTGCTGCGCTTTCCTCTGAAACTGGTACAGTTGATGCTGTAAATGAGGTTGTAATTTACTTTCAGTGGTATAAAGAAAAAAAATCACTTTGCCTAAAGTGTATGCATCTTTCTTAAGGGTGTACCCAGATTTTAATTATCTAAATGTAAATACTTAACGAATTTTACTTAGAGTAATGAGCTAAAGTGCATACTACATAAATGAGATGTTCTAATTAATCATGTATGAACTACTGGTTTAAAGAAAAGCTATGTGAATTCTGTGAATGTTGGGCTATTGCCAAATTGCTAATCAGCATTTGCATTCATAGATGACTTCACTTAATAAGTTGTGAGACATTCAGCAAATGTTTTAGGAAATTATGAGTTTTTAGATGCAGAAACTTTTTGCCTTTAACCATTTCTTTTTCCGCATGAGCCTTTGGCTGATTCTTAGAAACCATAGGCAAACGTTCTTTCTGGAGAAATTAAAATAAAGCCAGAGATAAATGAAGAGCACTAACATATCAGGTATCATTCACATAGGAGTCCTGAATTATTTATTAAGTCATGTACCCTGTCCTAGATATATGTTACCATAATGTGTGAGCTGAGTTTATAGGAATTAGTAATGTCGTATGCATAAATTAGGAGTGCTTACAGCAATTCTCTGGTGCAGCAATTCTCAAACTTTCGGTCTTAGGACTTAGATTCTTAAAAATTATTGGAGACTCTTTGAGAGTTTTGGTTGGGTGGGGTATATCTACAACATCTATTAAAATAGAAAATAAAGGCGAGAAAAATTTAAAGTATTTATTAATTATAAAATGACTGTAGTAAACCATCATGTTACCCTAAATAACATATTTTAGAAAATGCTATTTCCCCCCAAAACTTAACATGTAATAAAAATGGCATTGGTTTTACATTTTTGCAAAATTCTTTAGTATTGGTCTTAGTGGACATCACATGTATTATCATATCTACCTCTGCAGTCAACCTCTTGTTATATAGTTGAACTATATGAAGAACATTTAGCCTCAGGCAGATGTCATTGGAAAAGCATATAGTATATTAATAACCTTTTCTGATAACTGTGAATATTCTTCTTTTATATTTCCCCCAAATAACTTGACAAGTTGTAATTTCTTAAAAGTTTATTACAATGTGAAGTCATATCAGTTAGTTCTTTTGTAATCTAGTTGTTTAAAATCCATTGGTCTACTTATACCCTGAATGACTTTTGTACCTCTGCATGTTTTTGTAACATCATGCTTTGATTATTTGGAAAATACTGCTTCACAAAATTGTGTCTATCTTCCAATGTTGACATACTTCATTATATGATGTGGAAATACCATATTTAATAATATCAACACTAAAATAATCAGAAAGTCTGCTGGGAAATGTCAAGCTTATAGTGGTGGATGCAGTTTTTCCAAAATTATAATTTTTACTTGAAAGCTCAAATTTCATCCATGGCACAGCTGCCGTTTTTCCTTGACATGACAGGCTCAGTTGGTTCATTTTGGAGAAAACTTTTGCCAGATATCCAAGTTGGAATGATCGTGATTTGTTGACTTTGCTTTCAAATAAAATTGGTGTTCCTTGAAGAAAGCAGCTTCAGATCACAACCTAAACAATCACAGATAGTACTTCTTTGATATGCAGTAGAATGTTTTTGTGTGCTTCCTCTTTTGTCACACAGAATCTTAAGGACATATAGACTAAAGTTGAGATGGGATTAAAAAATCATCTCTCTTACTTCATCATGGAATTTCCTAAGTGAAACTGTCTTTTTGTGTGTATGCATGAGTATAACATGAAAAGAAGTATCAGGGATTATCGTAAACTGTTTCCAAAGAGTTCTTAGCACTTTGATTCACAAGATACTGTAGAGCTGCACTGCCCAGTATGGTGATCTCTAGCCACAGGTAACTTTGAGCATTTGCAATCTTGCTAGTCTGAACTGATAATATGCTGCAAATATAAAATGCATATGAGATTTCAAAGTGTACCCCCAAAAGATGTAATATACCTTATTAACAACTTTTCAAAAATAATGTGTTGAAGTGTTCATATTTTTCATATATTGGGTTAAATGTCTTAAAATTAATTTTATATAATTCTTAATTTTTATAATGTGGCTACTAGAGAATTTTAAGACTTCATATGTGGCTTGCAATACATTTTTTTTGGACAGCACTACTCTAGAGAAAAGAGAATTTATGGTCAAATGTATTTGCAAAAAGCTGGGTACAGCATTTCCTTTTGTAGATTTAGTATGCATATTGTCCTATTGTAAGTACTGAGGAATCTTGCGGGAAAAAAAAAAGTCTTAAAATTTTGGTTAATTCTTTATTTTTCAAATCTACTATATTTTTAGATCATGAATTTTGACAGTCTGGAACTAATATATAGAAGTATGGTAAACTGACCCTAGTTTAGAAGCAGTTCTAGTTTAATTTTCTTCATTTTACCAATGAGAAAACAGAGTATAGTTTGGCAAGTTATATAATTTTGAAATTATATTAATGTCTCTTTAGGGAAGGTGTAAGACAAACTATATATATACAGTTCTTGACTGGATGACTATTTGTTTTCATCCTAGTGTGAGATAGTTGAATATACCAAGGTACCGCTTTTCCCTCATTTTGACTTTCATAAAGATGTCAAAGACTTATGACTTTAGAACCACAAAGATATTTAATATTTAACTGTGTCATAACTGAAGACAACCACTCTTTGCCTTTTGTGCTTACGTACTAGGAGTCTGAAAAGAGAAAGCTCCACAATTGTTCTCTTAGGAAACACACATTGTACACAACTCATATAAGATTTCATGGAGTCATAGGCTTTCTAATCCTAACCATAAACTGGATTAATAATTTCTCACATATAGTTCAGAGATAATGTGTTTATGGACATTAAAAATATTACTCTTGAATTGTAATACAAAAACTCACCAATCAGTAGATGTTTACACTGGATAACTACTGTGTATTTTGTATGGCTTTACATTCTGAAGAATTTCATAAACTTTACATTGGGTCCCTACTCAGAAGAAATTTAAAATTTTTAACACTCATTTTAGAAATATTTATAGAAAAAAATCCATGACAACTTGAAGTCACTGACACTCAGTATACTTGAAAGGTTAGCTCTCTAATGAGCAGTTAGAAAAACTATCATGTGCTATATATGAGCAATGTTCAGGGTGTCTGTAGGGAAGTGGACATTAATATAGCTTCAAAATGGGTCTTGCCATGAGCAATGATTGTTCTGTCTCCTTGCTCTGCTAGGGGCATCTGTGCGATAACAACCAGAATCTCCCATCTTGCCTTTTTAACAAAAATGCCAGACAATGTTCTTTTTATTCAGGGATGTATACTAATGCTTATTTACAGAGGCAATACTGGATTGCAGTGAAGTCCCGTTTGTATGGGTTTATAGAATCTACAAAGATATAGGTGAACTGAAAGAGATGGGCTAAGGATAGTTAATTAAAAAGTTTGAGACCCATGGGCCTCCCTGGTGGCGCAAGGGTTAAAGTCTCAGCACTATGAAGCTATCTGCAGCCACTGCAGCAGGAGTTCATCCCCAGCCAGGGAGCTGACCCGTAATGGTGCAGTAGACCTCTCCTGTCTCACCCACTGCTCCCCTCAGCAGTGTATTTCAGTTGACCTGCCTGTTCTTCTCCCCACTCTGTCTCTGGTAAATCCTCTCACCCCCTCCCCCCATATTTCTAGCTAACACCTCAGTTCTTGCATGCATAAATAAACAAAATAATTTTTTTTTTGTAAGTTTGAAACCCAAACCTGACTTTTATTTTTCTGCTGCCCCTTCCCTAGAGAGTCAAAACTGCTTTCTCCATCTTCCAGGGGTGGCTTAGTTCCACTAACTGCTCCTGCATTACAACTGAACTATGGTGACATTGGCTACATGACATCCAGGGCCCTTCACATGTGAACAAAGACCCTAATCCCTCTTCTCTACATGTTTTCCTGATTACTCTACATCTAGCCACCTGTCATTATTTCCAGGATTTTCTTTGTGCCTGGACTTCCTCCTGACTTCAATCTTGATCCACCTTTAGAAATTCCTACCCACTCTTTTTTAAAGCCCAATGTGACTTCAGCCATGATCTCTGTCTCCAGATAAGAATACACCTTCTTGGAACTTAGGAAGCTGCCTAATCATATCTTTCTGTGAGACTTTGCACATACTGCCTTATTTGAGTATTTTTAATATTTTTTATTGTCTCAGAGGCCAGGTGTACATCTACTTGTTTCTGTGTAGCACTTGGAAGAGTTTAAACTTCATAAGCCTTTTGTAAACATGTGTTGAACAGATGTAAAACCCCAGAGAAAAATGGAGGTGTTTAGTATTAACAATTGACATATGACATATTTATGCTTATAGATAGGAGTTGGGAGAGAGCATCTCCCAATGGGAAAAGCTCAGTTGGTACTGGGGCAGAGGTGGGTGGGAAGGGCAATTGAGTGCTATGCCTCCTTTGCATGTCTGACCATTCTTAAATGCAGAATTCTAGCTGCCCCACGTAATTACCATTGCCATTTCACAATTGTCTTAGTTTTCATTTTATGCCATTGGCAGTTGCAAATGAGGTGGAAATTCAGATGAGTTAATGTCTGGGTATGTTAATATAAATACCAGATTCCTAAGGAGTGATTTTTTTTCCCCCCTTACAGGCATGTAATGAATTCACTACACATGTGATGAACCTTCTCCGAGAACAGAGTAGAACACGTCCCATTTCCCCAAAAGAGATTGAAAGAATGGTGGGCATCATCCATCGAAAATTTAGTTCCATTCAGATGCAACTCAAGCAAAGCACTTGTGAAGCAGTTATGATTTTAAGATCAAGGTTCCTTGATGCCAGGTATGTCAGGCCACCAGTCTTTTGCATGGTTTGTTTGTTTTCCTTTTCACTCCTTGTAAACTATCTTCTGTACAGCTGGCCAGCTGGTCTTAGAGTCTTCTTTAATTTCACTGTAAGGGCTCTCCTCTACAGTAGATAGGTAATTCGCCTCCCTGTGCCTGGACTGTCAAGCCTTTAGTCTGGGAATTGGCTATTAGTTGCCAATTTGGTGATTCAGGAAATGGATAGAATTAGTGCTGCTTACTAACGACTTAGGACTTTGTACCCTCTTAATTCTGAAGCTAAAAAGTATATTTAAGGATGAAAGTTTGTTTTCTCAAAGAAGTGGTGTTTTAACAAATAGTGGTTACCACAAGACCCCAAACTCTTAGCTTTTCCAAATTAAGTAAGAAAACCTATCAGCTTCTCCTGTAAGGATGAAATTTTTCCTTTTAAACCTGAAAAGTTGACCAAGTTCACGGTGTTAGGTAATACATTGGATGTGGTGTGTTCGACCAATTGGCCACATGGCAGGACTCCTCATGTTCCTGTTCCATGCTGTCTCTGTGGGATGCCTCTTGGACATTGCTAAGGCTTGTGGCCAGTCTTCAGATTTGGAAAGGAGTTTCTATTTTATTTTTGCTTGCTTTTCCCTTGGAATCTGACAGAGATGGTAATTTTTATTAAAGAAAATAAGTTAACCTCTCCACTGGAAAGCAAGGTGTGTGGAAGTCTTTATGGCAGGGCTTTTACTTAGAGCCACATAAGAAAATCGAGGCCACATAATTATGCCACCATTCTAGTTGAACAAGGCCCTGTGTCATTTTTGGTTTTTTATTCCATACGGAATGAATTGCTAGACCTCACCATTGCTTGGTGTTCAACATTTTCCATATTAGCCTTTTCTTTTTGCTCAGTTCATGTCCATTCTTTCATATCTGGACTAGCACAGCGCTCTCCTGCTGATCTGTCTATTTCCAGTCATACTTACCTGCAGCCCGTCCTCCACACCCCTGTCTGTTTCTGTAGCACCCCTAGGCTGCCCTAATTGCTTTGCTTTAACACCACCATAGCTTTTCCATGCTGGGTAGCTCATATATAAAACAACTGGGTACTTATGGCCTATCCCTGCCTGCATTCCTCCCTTTAAAAAAAAAAAAATTGGGGGGGGGTTACATTTTTGTGTATTACTTTTTTGTTATGCTTTTTAAGGTTGATTTTGTTTTTTCCTATTTAAAAATACCAAGCTCACTCTGGGAAACTTGGAAAATATATAGAAGAATGAGAATTAAAAGACAATAATAGTTTTACTACCTAAAAAAATTCACTGTAAACATTTTATATATTTTCTTCTGGTTATGGGGGCTTTTTAAAAAATATTCTTGTGATGATATAATATGCATAATTTGGTTTGCTTATAAAAAATTTACCATGCATAAGAATGTATTTTCATGTAGTGTAAATTTAAATTTAAAATAATATTTTAAATATTATCAAATGAATATTTGCTAAATAACTTAGCCATTTCTTTGTTTTTGAGCATTAAACTTGTCCCTACTAGTTTCCATGATTTCCACACCCCCTCCCCCCCACCACCACCACCTTGCATACTCTGGCTCTTTCTTTCTCCTTGCCGCCTCCTCCCACAAATACGTAATTGTGCTAAGAATATAAATGTTAATAAGATAGGTTAACATACTCCAGTTGAGCTTAGTAATACTGTTCTTAGAGAGTAAGACAATAAACAAATATGCTGCAGTAGTCCACTCAGTAATGTGATGAAATGTAATAGGATGATAAATACTATGAAGAAAAATCAAGGAAATTAAGGAGAGAGAAATTGATAAGAAAGTACTGTTGTAGATGGATTCTTTTCAAACTAGAGCGTCAGTGAAAATCTTTATGCTTTGAACTTTTTTGATCTTTTGGATTAGTTCCTGAGGATTAATTCTTTGAATTGAAATTGTTACATCAAAGTCTAAATGTTTTTAGTCTTATGGTATCACTGAATTGTTCTTTCCTGTTTTTAATCCAAAATGAAATACCTCTTGGTCTTCTCTATTTCCTCTGCCTAGAATTCTCTTTTCCTTTGCCTAATCACCTCTTTAACCCCCAGTCTTCACCTTACCCACTGTGTCCACAGCAAACCCTATTCTTGCAACCCTCTCTCCAAGCTGGTCTCTCCAGTTATGAGTCATTGTACTTTGGGTGGCAAGTTGGGGCCTGGAATGTGACTAGTGCTCATATTTGTTGCTCTGCTGATCTTGCCCCTCATTCCAGGCCAGCTCACTTTGAAAGCCCACATTAGTCACTTTGCCAGAGTGCACCTTGCCTCTCCTCAACACTCATCCTCCCTTTATACACATCTTCAGGCCAAACTTCATGCATACCTTGCCTTCATTATAGCTTTTCATGACCATTTCTTCTCTCCCAATCAGTTACATGGAAAACCAAGTCTTTTATGTTTACATCCCCCATTCCAGCAAGGGTCTTTCTTACATATAGTAGGCAGCAAAAAATAATAAAAATAATAGATTGATCAATGAGGTGAATGACTATTTCCACTTAATACTTTGAAAACCTCAAGTCAAAGAGAGAGGTAATGTCAGAAAACAAACAAAAAAAATTGTTTTAAACTGTCAACTTAGCATTTTAATAAAAAGTATTATGTGTCAAAGATATTTAAAAGTCCTCCAACAGAAAGGGATCCTTCCTAACACAATTGCTGTCCTTCTATCTGCTGAAAGTTTCCATTCTTGTCACCATGGGTGCTTATTTTTTTTTTCACCTAATAGGCTTCATAATGTGTTGCACTATAGGTTATCTTTTTCTTCTAAGGGAAGGAGCTATGTTGGCAAACCAGAGTAAGCAGAGCCAGAATAAAGGGGCATGGAGCTTGGAGCCGACTCCCTTCTCCCATGGAGACTGGGCTAGTGATAGCCCTGGGATTGATGCACCACTGCACACTGGCCCGAGGCACATCCATTAGACTGTGGTGAACCCTAGGGGATTGAAACTTAGGGGAAGTATTTAATGGGCACTTTCTACAGGTCGTGTTTCTAAAATTAAAGCATAAGAGAGTTTTCTCTTACACCTTCAAGTGAAGGCAAATGCTGAGCTTTGTTACATTTGTTCGTGCATTGCCTCTTAGCCAGTCCTCTGCACTGAGACAGCAAGGTTTTTCTGCTCTAGGCAAGCATGCTCATACAGATATATGAATCCCGCTCTCTTGGCTTTTGTAAGGCCATCCTCACATTTTCTTGGTAATTGGACAAGCTGAAGCATTCACCAGTGCAAAACATTTAGGAATAAATTTGTGTAGGTCCCTATGTTCTTTTAGTAGAAATGCTATATAGTTTGGACACAGCCAGAATGTCTGGGGTGTAGTTTTGTTTTGACTGTAAATTATTTCTCTGTGGTTTTTTTGATGTTTCCTAAAACTAGGCAAAATTGATAAATGAGCCAAATTTATCTTTGTTTTCCTAGATCTATTTCTGCTCATTCCTCCTTTCGTAAGTCACCATTTCCCAATGAAATACCCTGTGTCTTCTACTCCAGTGTACTTTTCGTCTTGCAGTCAAGCTCCCAGTCTTTCCAGTCTTCGATGGAGAGACACAAATGTGTGTGTGTGTGTGTGTGTGTGTGTGTGTGGTAGAACTGAGAGAAGTGTCTGAACAAGGGGCAGCGAGGATTAGTGCAGACAGGTGCTGCGTGTGTGAGGACAACAGCGTTCATTCAGCTTTAGCCTGTGGTTCCCTCCCAAGAATGTGGGTCTGGTATGGCTGATCTTCTGATTTTTCATTAGAAGCTGAAAACCTAGATTTTTATAATCAGATCATTATTATGTGGTCTCAACAAACATTATCTATGACCCAGTTTCTCTATCTGTTCTAGACCTTTCCTGCCCTATTCACTCACCCACCCACCTTCTCTTTAAGCATGCGCCTTTAACATGCTGCAAATTAGAGCTTTGATCTTGTTTTTAAGCAGTGCATGACTCCTGGAAAAATGCTTATGACTGTTTCTGTATTCCTCTGCCTTCCCTTTCTTACCACCTACACCATCGATTCATCATCAAATCCTGTTGATTTTAATCCCCAAATAGATTGTGAGTTTCTTCTTTATCCCCCTGGGAAATAATGGTTCAATCTTTTAAAAATTATTGAAATGTAAAAATTTCAGGGTTCAAACATGAGGTGTTCTGACCAGACCTCGATTTCTTGCTCCCTTGACTGTCCATGTTGAAACCTGGACCAACATAGGTAACCTACCACGTTAGTGACACCATTTTAACTAGAATTTCCAGGGGCGTGCACATTCACAACTGCCTCCTGATTCAGCCTTTTCTGAGTGTAGGATACAACTGAGAGATCATTCCGATTACTTGTTAAGAAGTATTGGAAATGATTTAGGAAAACTGTTTTCTAGTTTTGGGAGAATTTGATTTAAAGTGAAGTGGACCAAGCCTTAGACAAATGCTATTTTTCAGATTGGAATTTTTTAAAATCTTATTAACAAATCCAAATGACTTTTTTGCTATTTGAAATAAATTACTGGTAAATACTTGCTCTTTTGACATACTGCCACTCACCTCCAGTAAAAACGAAAAGGTTTGCTTCTCCTAGTCTTTCTCTTGTAGGCAAATCATCCCTCAGTCCAGGCAGTAGCTTAAGCAGAAAAATCCAGAAATCCTTGATGGATATTTTTTTCTTACCTTCTCTTCCCCACCCACTCTCTCTAGACAATCCATCATCAGGCTCTGTGCTTTTAC
Organism: Galemys pyrenaicus; assembly: GCA_019455555.1. NCBI lineage: Eukaryota > Metazoa > Chordata > Mammalia > Eulipotyphla > Talpidae > Galemys > Galemys pyrenaicus. The sequence continues at coordinate 2,490,428 of JAGFMF010011785.1, read as the reverse complement.
CTTTCACATAGATTTTGAATCTTTTATTTCCATTATTCTCATTCTATGCCAAGTTACCATCATCTCTCAATTTGACCATTGCAGTTGTCTCCTTAAGTATCTTAACATTTCCTTTAATGCCCTCCTCCAACTATTCTCAGCAGTTGAGCAATCTTTTTAAAACATAAAACTCAAAGCCTGTAATAGCTTCCTATTGCACTTAAAATAAAATCCAAAAATTCTTGCCTGCATAATCTGGCCACTGCCCATCCTTGCAGACACTCACACATTCTCTAAATTTTACTGTGCTCCAGCCTCTGTTAGCTCTTTGGGCTTTCCAGGCTCTCTTCTCTTCCTTTTCCATTTCCTCTATTCATTTGTCTTCCCGTCTACTATTTGTTTAACTTCTACACAGTCTTGAGGTCTCAGATTGAATTTTACTCTTTAAGCAAACCTTTCTGACTCTATAATCATTTAATATATTAGGTTCCCCTCATATATATACTCTTATTATACCCTATACTTCTCCATGGTACTTGATGTAGTCACAATAATTTATAGTTATTTCTGTGGTTCTTATCTAATGTCTTTTCCCCCATCAACTCTTTCCCTTAGTGTTCTAATCCCCTGCTCTCTAGCAGACCTTGACCGTTTTGTTCCAATTGAGTCTTCATTGAGTATCAAGAACACATAGATCTTTGATAAATATTTGACTAAATTAAAAGACTGAAGTTAATTGTGCCTTATAGTCTAGTATTTTTCTCAGTGAATCCTACACCTTCCAATAAGTTACCAGGAGCATAATTTTTAATGCCAAGGCAACCAATTCAAGCTTAAGAATGTTTAAAAATAGAAGTCTGATGATCCAAATGAATTTATCTTTCTTTGGCTAATGTTCATCATAATTGTAATTCTCTTTGGTTCTTACCATAGACGAAAAAGACGTAACTTCAGTAAACAGGCCACAGAAATCTTGAATGAATATTTTTACTCACACCTCAGCAACCCCTACCCCAGTGAAGAAGCCAAAGAGGAGCTGGCCAAGAAATGCAGCATCACAGTGTCACAGGTGAGACTGGGCCAAAGGTCTTGAGTTATCTCAATTAATTATTTGAGTGTCACAAATGAGAGAGGACCTCACAGATCTATCTTGTTTCCATCCTGGAAAAGGAGCCTTATTTCTTCCTCAGAGTGTTCTCATCAAATTTTATATCCAAGTGTTCTATCAAGGAAGATAAAGAAAATCTAGAAATGTCTACATTTTTATTCAAGCTTTTAAAGCTTAGATAATTTTTAAAAACCTAAGTAGCAAGGAATTGGTATTCACCTGCCTCCCAATATAAATCTTCTGTAGCAAGAATATAACCATGCCATAGGGAGAGACAGTTTACACTTAAGTGACTCTTCAGTAAATGACATGTAGTTCTGCTTTTCCTGATTTAGATGACTGACCTAAGCTTCTACCAGAGAGGAACCAATTTATTTGTTGCCGAAAGGAAATTTAATATCTCTTTGGTGAAAGCTTTGAGAAATTCACCAAGCTCTTTCATGGTAATCATGGCATAATGTTGAGGACCCAAGGATATCTTTGCTTTTTTTGTTATCCATTAAACAGGAAAATTAAGTTTATACCTTCACTGTTTTTTGCTGTAAAAGTGTATTTGTAATAATTGTAACCCTTAAGTTAGTTTTGGACATATAGACTAGTAATTAGATTGAGGTTGAAAACAAATAAATAAAAAAAGCAACCAAAACTCCTTAAATAAAAAGTATCATATTGGCACTGACTCTAAAATAGTTTTATTAGAATACTCATTGTCATTTGTAGATTGTCATTTGAATAGCACTTTTTTATAGCATGCAAAAGTAATAAAACTAATTCTTGCTGTTCAACTTAAGGAAAAACTGACCCTTAGCAGAAATTTCGATGTTCCCGAGGAGTCACGTGACACAAATTTTTAAAAGTAGTTTCTATATAATATTTCTGCTGTATTTGTGGAATCTGAGATACTAATATCCCCTTAAGATTTCAATGATGGTTTCATATCAATATCTTAAGACATTGTTGTTTAAGGGAATATATTCTGAGCCTGAGATGATTTCCAATTCCTGCCTTGGCATTAATTTCCATCAAATGTCTCAAGAAAATTTAGATTTATAATTAAGGTTTCATTTAGGAGCTATTGTCATTCTCTTATGAAATAGTGTTGTATTTTGATTCTTTTTGCTCAATTTGAAATGAATTATAACTGATTTATATTACCAGCTTATAAAGACATACACTGTATAAAACATTACTACTTGGTTGTGTACTGACAGTACTCACTGCCACTTAAAATACTAAGAGTAAAAAAGGGCATACACAGATTTTATTTATGCTGTTTTTATTTTTTGTAATTTTTTTTTGATTTAAAGTTATTTCATGAAACCCTTTCAAAATGTGAAGACAGCCCGCAAATTGCAGGAAGATATTTTTAAGTATATAAACAAAAGATTAAAATCCAAAAAAAAATTCCTATAAATTAATAAGAAAAAGACAAGAACCCATTTGAAAAACAAACCAAGGACACAAAGACTACACAGAAGAAGAAATATAAATGGTCAATTACATAAAAAGATTTTTATTATTCAGAAAATAGTGATGTGAAAACAACAGTGAAGTAATGGTTTACATTTACTGGACTGGCAAAAATTCAGACCATTCCAGGTGTACAACACACTGTTGTCAAGACTATACAGCAGCAAAAACTCTTATATACTGTTGGCAGGGATGTTGCCAATTGGTATGACTTTTGGCGTTAGCTTATAAATTTGAACGTACACATTATTTGATCCATAATTTCATCTCTTGGTGAAATTGCCCAAAAAACTCTTGTCTGTGTATAAACAGGAGACATGTGAGAACATTAATAATAATACTGTCTGAAATGGCAAAATCTTGAAATGAGTCAATTGTCCATTGACTAGTGAAGTGGTTAAATCCACAACAATATAATCCCACAGTGGATTACTAGGAAATGATTGACATCTACATGCATGAATTTTGGTAAATTCTAGAAACATAATATTGAGTGAAAAATGTAAAATATATATAGTATGATAACATTTTCAGAAACTTCAAAACCAAGCAAATTAAAGAGTATATTGCTTAGGGGATACATGTACATATAATGTTTAAATATATATGGTAAGAGAATTCAGAAACAGGCAGAATTAACCATAGTGTTGGAGGTCAGAATAGTGGTTATACTTGGGAGATTAGTGATTAAATCTGTTCTTGATGTAAATGAGGGCCCCATGGTGTGTTTGCATTATGAAAACTTTTAAGCTCTATACTTAGGATGTATGTCCCATTTTTGTTTATGTATTTTTTACTTGACTAAATGTTTACTTATATAACACCAACCAGTTTGCTCTTATGAAGTGTAGATTTTCCTGGAAAGCTACAGGCATATAAAACAAGTAAATGAGAAGGTAAATTTAAAAGAGATAGGTATTTTGAAGAAAAACAGAGGCGGGGAAGAGAATAAATGAGATGGAGAGGGCAGTTTTTAATAGACTAGTTAAGAAACCCCTTCTTGAGAAAGTATCTTTCAGTAATGATTGAAGGAGGTAAACAAGTAGGCTGGGCAGAAGGAGCAATAAGATCCTGAGATAAAAGTGGCTTGAGCAAGCACAGAAAGAGATGAAATCAAAGAGGCTGTGGTTTACTCTTTTAGACCATAGTGATACTTTGGACTTGAACTCTTAGTGAGATGGAAAGCTGAGGCATAACATAGTTTGACAAGTTTCAATAGAATCCTCTAGAATCATTGTGGTAGCTATATTGACAATTAATTGATCATGGGAGGCAAGGGAAAGAAGAGATACCAGTTAGGGTGATATTGTAATAGCCCAGGCAGAAGATGATGGTAGCTTGGACCAGGATGTTGGCAATAGAGTTAGTGAGAAGTGACCGGATTCCAGATATATTAAGAAGTGGCAGCCAAGATTGTGTACTGATAGACTGAGATATAGGATGTGAGAGAAAGCGTGTCAAGGGTGACTGTAACATTTTTGACCTGAGCAGTAGAAAGATGGAGTTGTCATTAAATGTGATAGGGAAAGATTTGAAAGGAGCAGGTTTGGGGAGAAGATGGAGAGTTTGGTTTTGGACATTAATATATGCTCAGTCTATATTATATTACAAGGTATATGTATAATTAAAAATGTATAACTTGTTTAATGCGTGATAATTTCTTGTAAATATAATTGTCCTTAACATGTAACTGCATGCTGAACCCAGAATTTGAAATCTAGGAGTTCTTAAGACTTTGATTGAGTAAGCTAGAATTCCTCTTTTATATAACACCCTCAAAATTCACAAAAGAAGAAATTATTTCAAATGTCACAAGCACCAAGAATCATATGTAAATTGTTACATAGTCTTAATTAGTGGAGCAGATATTAATATATTTTTAGAATAGCACTAACTTGCTTTGATTATTCAGGTTAGCAAGTCACAAAAAACTCTATTGTTCCCTGATACCATTTCTGAATATAAATGATCTGGCCCTACTTTCTCTGCTAGCTGTTTTTAGAATGAAAAAATTTACTCTTCAGTGCTGCTATAATTGAAATGTACTGTAAAATAAGGATTGCTCTTTTTTTTTTTTTTAACAGATGAGAATCTAAAGTGGCAGAGAGGTTACGTGGCAGCATGAAAATAGATTCATTCATTTATTCATTCAACTAATATATTTTAGAGATTTTAAAGCAGTGCTTGAGATTCACTTTTATAAAAGTCTAGTATGGAAAACATTATTATCTAACCCTTAAAGAGGTGGAAACTGAAGTAAAGAGAAGTAATTTGACAAGGGTTACAAGTCTTAGTGAGTAGGAGAGCTGAAGGTTCTTACACTGAGGTCCTTGATAAAAAGGAGAAAACTGGATTTTTACCTTCTTTTCCTGCAGAGCTGATGTAATTCTTCCATCCCTGGGGCCCTGACTGCAGAATCCTGGTCTGTGAGGCACAGGCTAGGCTTTTATCACTAGGGCTGCATCATTTCCCCCTAAGCTACTTTAGAGACTCCAGGCTAGTTAGTAGTCTGAGGTCTCCTTACTCATTAAACTACTTATTCCAAAGCAGTGAATATTCAGTAAGCTAATTAAAATTTGTAAGTAAGATTTCCTTATTAAAAAAAATCTATTAAAATAAGAAGAAGCCCGTTAAAATAATTAGAGTAGGAGAAAAAAGATGACTATCAAATTACAGCATCTTTTTCAGCTATCCATAAAAGCCTTTTCAGTTACTTTGGCAGTAGACAGAAGGCAGAAGTGGATTTCTACTCTCTGTATGCGGTTGGTGAACTAGAGACAAGTTGAAGGAAAATGGCAGCAATTTTGTTAAAGCCGTTCTTTCACACTGTCTTAAAAGAGTGCTACAGGCCCTCTGTTCTATAAAGGCTCTGATTGTGTGTCCTAGTGGAGATGGGATGTCATGAAACAGTGTGCACAGAACAAAGGAGCAGGTTGTGAAAAGATGGGAGCTTTGAGGATGCTGTAACACCAAGTACAGATAATGCACATCTGCAAGACTTAAAGAAAACAGGGAAAGTCTCTGATCCTTCTGTTGTTCTTTTCTATAAGCAATCAGCATCATGATTAGCATGGTGCCCAAAGCTTGCTCCCATAATATCAGGGATTATATTTATTTTAGAATTGACCTTTTTGAGGGAATCTCTAATACTCGTTTGATGTGATATCTAAGCTAAGGTTAGAGAGGCTATTTAAAGAATGTAGTGCTATTTGAGTTTTCCTACACCTAAAAGCCATAATCAGAATTATGATCTTTCCAGTTTTTGTCCCCTTCATCTTTTTTTGTCTACTCCCCTTTGAGTATTGCCATCAGTGTCTCCTCTTGCTGTCCCTCATCATTGCATCTCACCTTCCCAGTCTCTCTTCTGTGAAACATGTCAGACCAATAGGCCAATATCTATCCGTCAGGGTCCCAGCAGAAAACAGATGGCACACTCAAATTAGAGTAATTTGAGGCAAGTTTAATAAAGTGACAATTTACGGAAGTGTGGCAGGATATAGAGAAACCACAAAGGATAATGCTAGTATTCAGGATTCTGTTACAACCCTTACTCCTGAATTGATGAAGGAAGGATACCAGAACGCAGCCCGGACAGTGAACTATGTGGAGAAAGCCAGTAACTCAGACTTAACAAAAGGCAACACTAAAGTAACAGTCTGGAAGAAATACCTGGACCTCATTTTCCTTCCTCCGTCCCATCTCCTACCAGTGGCTTCCTTTAGCCAGAAGCCTGAGGGTGACTACATCAGCCTTTTGGGGCCCAGAGTGGGGCAGTGCACAAATTGGAAGGCATGAACAGATGTATAATGTTTCCAAAAGGTGCAGGTACCAGATCAGAACAGCCTCCAAGTTCAAGCCTCTTGGTTCCCACTTAGTTTGATTCTGATATTCCCACCCATATCTGGCATTCTTGAGAGATGCTCTTTGACTTCCTTTGTTCTGTCTTTTGGCTTTGCTTCTCCTTTTCTCTTCTGTGAGCTAAGTGGAGAGTGGTTTTTTTTTTTTCTAAAGCAAGTGTGGCTTCTGAAAGTAGAAACCACAAGCAGTATAATTAAGTAAATTTGATTCAGACAAAGGTACTTGTCAGCATCTTTGGCTGTTTTCTTAATTTGCTCAACAGGTACTGAGTGCTTACTACTAGGCACTGTGCTTGGCATTATGGCAAACAAAAGTGAATAAAAAAGGGTTATTTTACCTGAGAAATGTCACATTTCTTGGGGAAGACATAAAAATTCTGTGACAGAATGCAAAAATTACCTGGGAGTGTGCAAAGGTACGTATGGATGTAGTTTTGTAATATGGCACAAAGAGGGCTTTACTTTCTATAGAGAGGACTAGGAAAGTTTCCCGACTTCTTAGTTCTGGGATCTTGGGCAAGTCCTTAACCTCACTCTGCTTCCTTTCCTCATATGAATAATCTGGATAAAAATAGCATGTACTTCATTGGGTAATGGGAGTTACAGTGAGACAGTGTGTCTAAAGCACCTAGCAGAGTGTCTTTACCGAGTAAGAAGATATAATAATAATTATCATCCTCCTGCTTCTGCCTGGAATGGTCTCACCCTGTCCTCCTACATCCGTGTATAAACATTAATTCCCACTTTTTCAATGCCCATTTCAAATGTCAATTTTTCAAGAAAGCTTTTCTTGTACTCCCAGTTTCTATCCCCTCTTATGTATTCTCATAGCCTCTTTTGCTTTTCCATGATAGTGCTTAATACTACTATAACTTAGTAATGAATTATTTAATATTGTCCCCCTGATAAATGGTGAACCCCATGTTGATTGGGACTGTGGTCTTATTCAGTACTATTGTCTTCACACTTGGCACAGTGTCTAGCACACAGATACTTAGTGAATGTTTGCTGAAGAAATGATTTAAGTAGAATGTCAAGGCTGAATAAGGAAGGTCTACAGTTACGATGTTTAGATGTTTTTATGCCTGCAGTTAGGAAGTTGAGCAGTTTACATTTGTGTTTGTGTTATTTAATCAAGTAGTGATTTCTGCTCACTCTGCTATATATAACAATGAACACAATGGAGATTATGCCCTTGTGCTTACATTCTGTTGACGAGATGAGGATAATGAATTGAAAGATATACATAAAATATAACAAATGAGTACATGTTATGTATTTCATATTCTATATGGTAAATAACATACAACATATAATTATGTCATGTGGTAATAAGTGCTATGAAATAAAAATAAGGAAGATAAGTATTTTGGGCAGGGGGATTTGTGGTCAGAGTTGTGAAAGATAAATCCAGCACCAATATGTAAGATCAGTTTGCAGGGGAAATCACTAAAAGGATAGTTTACCACATCAGAGGAGATTATTGGTATAATTCTAATTCAGGCAAGAAGTGTGGTAAGGATCCAAATTAGGCCACTGAAAGTGGAAAATAGATCAGAAAAGTATTTTGGAATTAGAACAGATTACTTTGGAGATAGGGTAAACAATGGGTATGATGTGAGAAGGAAAGAACAATAGAAAATAGCTGAAATTTTTAGCATAAATAATTGAAGATGGTAACAGGTTAATGCAAGAGAAAATGTTGGTTTGATGGTGGGAAGAATAAAAGTTTGTGGTGGTTACACCAGGTTTATGTTGCCATCAGTATCTCTATTTGGCAATGTTAAGAAATATAACTTAGCTTGGGAGTTATCCACTTAATTTCATAATTGAAGCCCTGGGAATGGATGATGTTGCCCAAGAGACTTGCAGGTAAGAAGTAAATAATGCTAGGGGAAATGACTTTTCCCTGGGTCATTTGTCAATTCTGAGAGGTTGAAAAATTAAACAGTGCTTTCCACAACTTTACAGGGCTGAAAAGGTGGAAATAGGTATCTGAGACCTACCAAGGGTCTTGTTTCGGTTGTAACTTACAGTACTAGTGCTACATCCAATTAATAAGGGTGCATGGGAAGTGTGTGTGTGTGTGTGTGAGATATATATATATATATATATCAAATAATGGGGAAAGCTAGCAACAAGTATAGGCTTTAAGTTGTTTAAATAAACAAAACAAATACAACAATGGACACACAATCAGAAAAAAAGTAGCCATAGAAGACATAACATATCTACCAAAACTAGTAGAAACAACAAAGTATAGAAATAGACCCACAGAAATCTAGAAATGAATGTCTCTTATATGGACTATAAAATATGCTTAATATATCCAAGGAAACAAAAGAGAGAATGGAGAATTTTATCAGAGAACTAGAAACCATGTAAAAGGCCAAATAGAAATTTTAGAGCAAAAATTATAATAACCAAAATTAAGAAATCAGGGCATGGATTTAAAAGTATATCAGACATAGCCGAAAGCAGAATTATTGAGCAGGAAAGTAGGTCATGAGAAAATAACTATACTATAAAATGGAGAGAAAATGTGGGGAGAGTAAGGGACATTAAGAATTTAATAAGTGAAATTGGAGTCCCAGAAGTGAACATACCACAGGATCAGGAGCAATCTTTGAAATGTAAAGACTGATAATTTCTCAAAGGTGATAGAAGAGTCCAAGGCCTAGACAGTCCTCAAACAGATAAATAAGCATTCACAATGAACATAGTCAAAACAAAATCAGCCAGAGGGAAAAATAAGGTTACCTTCAAAGATTAGCATTAGACTGACCATTGACTGCTTGATGAAAACAATAGTCATAATATAGTAGGGTGATGTCTTTAAAGAGATGAAATGAAGTAAATGTCAGCCTAGAATTCTGTGTCTGCCTAAAATATCCCTTGATAGTGGAGGTGAAATAAAAACTTTCTATTAAAAAAAAATGATCTGTCCATTTTCTCTGTAAAGGAAACACAAAAAGTGTTCTTCAGGCAGAAGTAAAAAGAATTCCAAAGTGAGGGTAGGAGATATAGAAAAAATGAAAAAGCAAAGAAAAGGATAAATGTGTATGTATATCTAAATGACTATTCATTGTTTAAAACAATAATATCTTTATAATATGTATAGAATTAAAATACACAACAGTAATGCCATGTAAGTTATGAAGGGAGAGTAAATGTTCTAATGCTCTTGCAATTTCTGCAGAAGATGGTAAAAGGACAAATTAATGTTAAACTACCAGTTAATGTTAGACTTTGAGAGTGAAGAATGATATGTCATCTTTAGGGTAGCCACTTAAAGAATACTAAAAGAGTATTAACTTCCAAACTAATAAAGGAGACATGGAATAATGTCTTTAAATAAGCAATCTAAAAGAAGGCAGGAAAGGAGAAAAAGAACATAAGTGGAAACAGTTAGAACTACTTAATAAGATAATAGGTATATACCCAAATATATAAATAATTACATTAAATATAAATGAATCGCATATTCTTCAGTAATACACAAATATTGTCAGACATGATACAAAAATGAAACCTAATTATGTGTTCTTCAGGAGATACATTTAAAACATAAAGACAGAATGAATGATAGTAACAGTATGGAAAAAAATTATATAACATGCAAACAATAATCAAAAAAAAGTTGGTGTTTATTGATGTCAAAGAATACTGAAAGACAAGAAATTTCACTAGAGAAAAAGACAGGCACTTCATAAGATGATACAGCACTTCTACATTTGTACATGCCTAATAGCAGAAGTTAATATGGTAGATATTTAGACCACTGGTCTGCAGGTCCAAAGGATTCTGTACCATGAAAGTGACAGAGGGGCGATAGGGCCTGGAAGGGGATGGCAAATGAGGTTGTACTTCTTTTTAGTTTCTGAATAGAACTACCCTTGATGTATTCTTTACTCTAAAAATGCATGCAATTCATTTTTAGTGAGCGATATTCCCACTTTAAATATGTTTAATTATTTAGGATTTTTTAAAAAGAAAATGGGGGCATATAATTTGATCGAGAGTAGTGTTTGAATAATAAGGGCTTCTGTGAAACAAAGCCTTAACTATAGGATTTCTTTACATATAGGATACTGCATAAATTTCAATGTTTTCAGGTACAGAATTAGATTTACATGACATTTATTCAGACAAAAAACTGGTTCAGGAATCTGTGGAAGAACCTATTCAATTAAGCACAGTTTACCTTCTCTTTTTTATATATATGAGAGAAGTAATTTTAAAGAAAAGAAACCCTTAACTGAGAACATTGTGTGTGGTCATTTAGAATCACCCCATAGCATGTATTTAGGGAGATGAACAGTGTCATCTGCTTTCTTTGTACTGTGGCCGCAAGGCTGACGTTTTATATACTTTTGCAGATGGGCCTCTTTGTGAATGTCACAAACAGTTATCCGTCCATCATGCAGAGAGTAGAAAGGGCAAAGCCAAACTGTAAGGGTGTCAGTACATTACGGCAATAAAATTTGTCATAGCCTTAAATAAAAAAAACCATTACTTGACAAGTGAGTCTTTGAAATTATTTCAAATACTATGGAGACTGAATTTCTAGTTGTAGTTCTCCAAAAGTTGATTTTCAAGTCAGTTGTTAGGGATTTTGAACTCATTTTCTAAAAGAAAAAAAAAAATGATCTGGCTTCTGGGACTAGCCCACATTTTAACCACGAATAAGTTGAAATAGTTTACCCTGAAAAGGTAGAATATACTTTCGTAGCCCTAGCCATTTAATACAATACAATAAAATCAAATAAATGAGTTTTAAATTTGTTGTCAAGAGTGTTAAGAGAAAAACAGAGCTTACTAAATAAGGCAGAGTGGAAAAAGCACAGAATAAACTGTGACTTCAGGCAAGTTCCATGAACTATCTGACCTTAGTTTCTGATTCAGTAAAATTAGATCCTTGTGAGGAGTAAATGAAATAATAATACATGTAAAATTCCTGACCTACCATGGCTGGCTCACCCTGTAGAGGGTTGCTGTTCTAAATACAAGTGCAAAAGGGGTCCGAGCTCAAATTTCCTACCAACTCTAGATGCAGTGCATTGTCCTGCAAGTGGCTGCATTGGGCAGAGGTGAGGAGCAATTAGGGGTCATAGGTAGTGCTGCCAGGTATTGTGTAGAACAGTAGTGAGCAGGTCCAGACAAAAGTTCTGGTGTTTTCGTCTGGCCAAGTTTCATATGTCCAGGTGTGCAGGGAGCACTATCTTTTCTATTCTCTCTCTGCTGCCTATTCCCCATTGCAGCACTGGGATCCTGGACCAACTCTCCCAGAATTGGGGGCACCTGTGAATGGGTGACCTTACCTTAGTTACTATGTCCAGCATAGTTTGTAAAGGGATTTGTTGTTGCTCTTGTTGCTTTTTTTAAGAAGAGGAAGAGCTAACATCTATGGGGTGGATATCCCAGTCAGTCTTGTGCATTTTGAGCGCTTGTCTAATTTAGTGTTCACAACATCCCTTTGAGGAGTGGGCATTGTTATCCCATCTTGGAGACCAGAAAAGGGGAGTCTTAGATGATATGACTTAACTAAGTAGCGTAGCTAGGAAGTCACAGGGCTGGGGTTCATGTTCCGGTCTGTTTGACTCTGAAGCCCTTGTTATTACTGCCCTCTGGGTTCTCAAGGAAATGCATGTGTGTGGTAATCCACATGGTGTCCAGCCTTCGTCCTTACTCAAACTTCTACTGAGTGTACCCTAGAGAGGAAGAGAGGTAGAAACAGATTTAGTGTATTAACACCATTAACTAAAAATTGAACAGTGTCTGGCTTCTGATTTCAAATTGAGTCACATAATGGGAATGAACACATATTGATTAGGAAGAAACTCTTAGAGGTAAAATTGTTTACCATGTGAGTATGCTACATGTGCCATTATAGATGACTTGGCATTTCAACATTTCATCATCTGGCCCATTTAATTAGGCACAGTACATAAAGTACGCATCACAAGTAAACATGGGAAACACAATGGCAAATTTTTCTAAGATTTGTGCTTCATAAATTTTCAGTCTCTTAATTTCAGTAATGATGTTTTAGTATCAGATGCTTCTTTCCAAACAGGAGCCAACCCCCTCCCTAATGTATGTTATGCAAGGAAGCAAAACTGAGGATGAACTCTAAAGTTCTGCAGTTCTACCTCTGAGAGATTGTCTTTAGTAATTTTTCTCCTTAATTTAACATTGTTATTAAAAGGATAAGTAAATGTAGTTAGTGATAGAACTTGAAATACAAGATATGATTGATGCTGATACATTAATAATTTGGTACTCAGTGACTGTAGACACATCGTAGATGGTTTAGATTTTTAAAGTCAATATGAGGTTTTTTGTGTTTTTTTAAAAAGATTTTATCTGTTTATGCATACAAGAGCTGGGGTACAGGCCAGAGTCACAGGGGTGGGGGTGGTGAGAGGATTCATCAGAGACAGTGTGGGGAGCAGCGTGTCAGGCAGGAGAGGTCTGCTGCGCCACGTGGGTCCCTTCGCCTGCTGGGGATCGAACTTGCACTGCAATGGCTACAGAAGCCCCAAGGTGCTCAACCCCCTTGCACCACCAGGGAGGCCCAACATGAGTTTTTTTTTAATAGCCAAGTAGTCTTTGAGATTTACAATGTGTCTTAAGTTATTTCAAGAATTCTCAGACCCAGGCCTCCCTGGTGGTTCAGCTGGTTGAACACGGCACTGTGAAGCATCCCTGGCCAGGGAGGGGACCCACATGGTGTAGCAGACCTCTCCTGCCTTGCCGGCTGCTCCCCTCAGCAGTATGCTTCAGTCAATCTGCCTGTTCTGCTCCCCATTCTGTCTCTGGTGAATCCTCTCACCTTCCAGGACTCTGGCCTGTAACCCAGTGCTTGTATGCATAAATAAATAAATCTTTAAAAAAAAAAAAATTCTCAGACCTGCCAGCCCTCTTCTCCAGGTAGAATATAGGAATGGGGTTGTTGATCCTGTAGCTGTGTAGGCCCATACATAGTAAAAAATTCAGATTGGTTACTTTTTGTGTTGAAAAGTACATTTTTCTAATTGATAAACTGAATACTTGTTTATCTGAAATCAATTGAGATAATACTTGAAAGTGCAGAGAAAAACACAAAAATAAAAATGACTTACAAGCCCACTCTAAAGGTAACCATGCGTTGTGTCCCAGTCCTGTCTTTCCTGTGCAGACACGCACACGTCTATGCCAGGCACACAGCTATGGGTGCAGTGTTCTTTTTACTAAAAAAAAAAATTCTCATGCTGAATGTAAATAAGAAGTACCCTGCTTTCCTCTTTAAAATGCTATGAATGTTTCCCCTATATCAATAAATATTCTTCCTCAACATGATCTTTAATCAGTGATCATATCTCATTATACTGATGTATTATAAATTAATCCCTTTGTTTTGGATTATAAGTAGAACTGTAGCAAAAGTCTTTTCCTATATATCTCTAATTATTTTCACCAGATAAGTTGTTAGTAATGTGACATCAAACAGTATATACATATTTGCTGGCTTACTCACCAAAAGTTAGGTTACGTAATAAATAAACTCTATGTACTCCCTTAGGTTTATTTTTCTAATCAGAACTTTTTTTATTTTCTGAAATTGACAAACTTGTTCTTTGTCTAGCTCCTAACTGTCGTTGTGACGTATGGAAGTAGCTGGCTGAATGAACCCCATTTTTATAGCTGAAGATCTGTACAGGCCTATCCCATAAGGGGCTCCAAAACTGTACTCTAAAAGCAGGTAAAACTTAGTCAGAATTAGAATGTGCACTAGAATACACATGCTCTTCAAAGTAGCTGAAGATTCCATAAAGGATACTAAGGTGTGTGTGGTTTTAAGGTTTCTCTCGTCAGAGATAGATATATATATATAACACAAGCCTATATTCCTTATCTCACTCTTTTCTTTCCCTCTTTCCTCTCCCCGCTTCTCCTTCCTCAAATGCATGTGCCTTGGGAGCACTGTGTCAGTTTTATTTTCTCCTTTTTCTCCCCTTTCCCACTTGCCCTTTTTTCCACTTTTTTGAAAAGGGTACTCCTACCCATACTATGACCCATTCATCCAAAGTGGGAGACCCTTTTGGTACCCCACAAAGGATTATGTGAAATATTGGTGTAAACAAACCTTCTTCAGTCAGCACTTTATAGCCTTCTGACTTAAAAATTAGTGCAGGATGAAAACCTTACTTTTGATGGTCAAATGAGTATTTTTATTTATCAGAATAAGTATTTGTATTGCTTTGATCCATTTTAGACTAACTGTAATGATAGCTTAATCCAGTTTCCATGTATTTATTTTGTAGGGCATAAAAGTATACTGTGGGCCTTCCTGGCGGAACAAAGGGTTGAGGCCGCACTGTGCGGCTTCCTCACTATCTGGCTTCTCCGGCCACATGAGGACCTCTCCTGCCTCGCCTGCTGCTCCCCTCAGCAGTGTGTTTCAGTTGATCTGCCTTTTCTGCTCCCCACTCTGTCTCTGGTGAATCCTCTCGCCAGCCCCCCACAAGCCTTTGGCCTGTACCCCAGCTCCTATATGCATAAATAAATAAAATCTTTTAAAAAAAGTCTACTGCACTAGGATAATTTGGGAGGGAAGAGAAATCGAAATATACTCCCCAAAACAAAAAGAAGGCAATATTTCTGACTGCTAAAGAAAAGCAAGTTTATGTATTTTTTAAACAAATAGTGGGCATCAAATTGCTGTACTATTTATATTTGCTTGGATACATTTTTAAAGAATAGTACTACAGTTTTATTTTAAAATGTCAACATTTATGACATACTGGAATAATATTGTTTACAACTATATAAACTTATAATGAAAAATTGTAGATGCCAGCTCAGAAATGTGCATAGGAGAAAAAAAATGTGTCCAGTTACCTGTTTTGTTTTTTTTGTTTTTTCAAAGTTTTCTTTAGGGAATATTCCAGGAAAAAAGCAAAGAGAAAAACATGAGCAGACACAGGACAGACACCTGGATGGGAAGGTTGCCTCACCTGGCCTCAGGTGGCCTCCCCAGAACCCATACACTGTACTTCCTAGGAAGAACAGACTCAGTACCAGACTCCTTGCACTTGGCTGGCACTTAGCCTTTGGAGGAGGCGGGGAAGTGTACGATAACCTGCAGGACTCCTCACGGGCTCCCCCTTGGGAGCACTGCCCCCTTGCCTGTTGCACAGCCACGGCTGCCAGTCCTGCAGATGCCCTCGCTTCCTCATCCCCAGGTACCCGTCCTTCCCTTTCACTCGCTGCTCCCTCGTGCTCCCTGTTAGACGGCAAAGTAGGGCAGAAGCTCAGAGGACTACTGGGGGGACTATGGGTGCCATGGTGGTGGGTGTAGTGTGGTAGTAGCATCAAGGGGGAGATGCGTATCTCTGAAATACAAACTTGTAAAGCAATGTTGCTGCAATTAAAAAAAAAGTTTCTCACTGTTAGTCCTCCGCTCACATGTCACCCCATCCAGAGATGCTCCCGGGTTCTCCTTTCTTCTTGTCCTTTAAAATGTTTCTCTCTCTCATTTTACTTTCTAGAAAGGATAAATTTAAAGGTTAAGAAGGAAAAAGGGAGTTAGATTCTAGAAGAAATTAGTCTAGTTAGTCTCTGGCATCTCAAAGGGGTCCAGGGAGAGAGAGGCAGTAACTGATATTTTTGTCTTGTTTGTATCAAGCTTTTAGAGGTTTAAATCTCTGAAATATGGACTCTCAACAAAAAATATTATTGAATCATAGCTGATACTCAGTTCAAGTTCCACCTTAACCTCAGAAGTCTGACCTGATTTCCCAGATCTGCTAGAACTTCTCTTCCTTCAAATCTGCACTACAGTTCAGACCAGTACTGTCCAGCCCAAATGTAATCGTCATCCTCCTAGAATTGTTGCCAGTTATTTTAGGGATTCAGCATTGTGTTCATATGAGAGTGTAAATTTGGGGCAGGTAAAGGGACATGTTCACTACTATAACTGATGTTCGGTTAACATCCCCATTGATAATAAGAAAAATGAAAAGGTTGAGAGGGAGTCCTAGGATTGAAATCTGAATCTGTCACACTTTCCTGTATGTTTTTTTAACAATTTGTAAATAGGCTGGGTCTCTTATTTTTTCACTGATAAGTATGATGGGTAGTAATAGCTAATAGTTATCAGATACTTTAGCAAAAACATAACACACCCAACAATTCTAAGAAGAAAATATTACTACTAGTTTAAAAGATTTCTTTTTTTCATGTTAGATGGGAGGAGACACCAAAATAGCCTGCCTGAAGTGGCTCAGTATAGTAAATGGGAGAGTATGAGTTTGAGTCCAGACCCTGAGACCCGAGCACTTACCTCTTATGAAACACAGCCCATGTCTGACTTAGCTGCCTCAGAATCAGAGGTTCATAAGTGAGTTGAAGTTTCTAGCCTCTGCTAATAGTACTTTTAAGTTTTTTTACATCAACATGAAAGTTAAATTTTTAATTATCATTTATTAATACTATTTATATATTTATTAAAACAAGTAGTTTCTTACATCATTAATTTTTCTTTTCTTCTTTTTTTAATTTATTTATACATATAAGCACTGGGGTACAGGCCAGAGTCGCGGGTGGTGAGAGGATCCACCAGAGACAGAGTGGGGAACAGAACAGGCAGATTAACTGAAAAACACTGCTGAGGGGAGCAGTGGGCGAGGCAGGAGAAGTCTGCTGCGCTATGCGGGTCCCCTCCCTGGCCAGGGGCAGGGATTGAACTTGTGCTGCAGTGGCTGCGGTTTGCTTCATAGTGTGTTGCTCAACCCATTGCACCACCAGGGAGGGCCCTACATCATTAATTTTTGGCTAGTATTTGATTTCTCCCCTCAGTTGTAGTCCCTGCAGTTCTCCCACCACCATAGCCCCGATGACCCATCACCTAGTCCCTTGAGCTCCCCCCCCACCTCTCCTGTTTTGGCCCTTACCCCGACTCATCCCCTGTGTATGCCTCAGCTTGCAAGTTTGATCTTTCTCCTGATTCTTTGTTGGGTTTCTCTATATTTCTCATGTGAGTGAGACTATACAATATCTTTTTTCTTCTGACTTATTTCACTTAGCATAATCCCTTCCTGTCCTACCCATCTTCCTGCAGAAGTTGAATTTAGTTTTTATTTGAAAGACAATTTTGCTTTCTCCCAGCTTTATGAAGATATGTATTGACACATTATGTAAGTTAAGTTGTACAACTGTTGATTTGATACATTTATAAGTTGTGAAATCACCCCCTCCATAGTATTAGCTACCACCTCTGTCCTGAAACATCTAAAACCTACTTTCTTAGGAATATTCAGGTGTATGATATAGTATTATTAGCTATCAGCTGCTGTCAGATCCCAAACATGTTAGTCTTATCCCTTATCCTTTCATCAGTATCTTCCCCATTTCCTCTAGCCCAGCCTAGGCTTGGTAACCGCCACTCTGAGCCCTGTTTTTCTGAGTTTATCCTTTTTAGATTCCACGTATAAAAATGTTTTATTTTTTAAAAGCAATTGGCACTCTGCAGCTGAATTGAGTCAGGAGTAATGCATGTCTATAGTAGAAGGGAGAGACCGGAAGCTTTTTCAGGCCACTTTTGACCTTGCAGAAGGGTTCTAGAAAAATCAGCGGCCTGTAAAATGTTCACTGCTTATTCCCCTGGTTGCCAGAGACTCACAGTCTGGGAGCTGATAGCAATGAACATCAGCAGAAGGAGAGCACTTGTGTTTTTATTCTCATTTTTAATTGATAAAATCCTTGCCTGGCCCTTTGCCTTCTACACAGTCCAGAGTCAGAGTCCCTGTCTCATGGCCCAGAAGAGAAGCTCAGGATAGTGTATTCCCTCTCCCTCCACCAATTTCCTGCCTGAGTTTCTATTCTGGGACCAATGTACAGCCCATTTCCAGTTCAGAGATGGAGCAAGCACGGCTCTGCTTCGTGCCTGGCGTGCACAGCCTGCCCCACTGCACAGCCTGCCCCACTGCGAGCGCTGTGTGTGGGTCGGGGTTAGAGGGGACGGGGAGTGTGATCTGCAGCTTTGGTGGTTCCTACTGGGTGAGGGTAGGGGTTCTTTTGCAACTAATTGTACTCATCTGTTTTTAAAAGGTGAAAAAATTCCTGAACTTTGGTGTCGATTTATACATTAATTATGCTGATCTCAGGTGCAGCAATGTGGTCTTAATAGCCAGTTGCTGCAATACCCAAATCTGTGATATCAGAATGTGACGTGCATATTTTAATTTGAGAAATAGTTTAACATTTTTAGATATTCATTTAGATGTGGTTATGCAGGTTAAACATAACGTATGATCACTGCTTCTTTCATTGTTTCCAATTAAACCTTGCTTGTTAGTTTAACCTCTAGGTAATCCCATCAAACAATTGATGTCAAGGAAACACTGCCCACAGTAGCTTCGGATGAGTGGCCATTAATTTTAATTGCCTTGATATTAAAGATTAAGAAGTATTGGGACTAGCAGAATAGAAACGATCTGATGTCAAGCAAATCCACTTGCTAAAGCTTCCCCAGGCTGCTGGTGATATTAAAATTTTACTGTGAGAATTAAATAAACCTTTATTAGTGATGACTGTTGTTTGATTGGTCCAGGGGTGTGCATAAACAGAGGATTCTTACATATCCAGAGATGAGACCTTCAGTAGTACAGAGATTCCTCAATTATGAAACTGTTAATAAAGCTGTAATCTGATTTTCCAGGCTAGGTTTCATTAATGTATTATAGCTTCTCTGATTGTCAAGGTAATATTAACTACAAAGTACGGAATCCAACAGAGAATTGTTTAGAAGAAGAGAATTCTAAGATGGGCCTTTGTTGCTAAATTCAGAGTTGGGGAATTTTCATTAATTATGCTTAAGAAATGCCAAATTCCCCCTCAACCAGGAATATGTCCCTTTACACTATAGGTATATTCAATATTTAACTCTTTCAAAGACCTGCCAGTCGTATGCAGATAAGCTGGAATGTTGTGACATACGGAAGGGCCACTGGCAAGCCAGCTCCCCAGGGCTTGAGAAAAGGAGGCAGGGTCTAAGAGAACAAGCATCGTCATGTCATGACTGCCTGCTCGGGTTCCTTTTTCGATCTGGGCTGAGAACTTTTGTTTATAGAATCTGTAATTCTAGTATGGGGATGGACCCTAGTAGTCATCGAGGCTGACTTCTAGTGTAGAGCTCAGAGCACCTGTCTCCATGTGCGAGGCCTGGGCCCCACGTCAGCCTCATCTCCACCCACTCCCTCTCTCTTCTGGCCAATACAATTATTATATACACCTGCTGCCCCAGCCATAGAGGGCTGTAAGAAGGTTGGGCAGAGAAGGCCAATGGCGGAGTGGGATTCTCAGACTCAGTCCTTTGGGGCTGGGAACTCAATATTGGAACAGTCTAGATGCGGGAAGTAAGACCACATTCTAAATAGGTAAGCTATGTCCATTAGCACTCTCCAACAGTAGAATCGGGAACTTTGGGAGGTAGTTGGTACTGTCTCTCTGGAGGGAAGATGAAACTTGAGAGAAAAATAGATAAGGTACAAGTTAGGGGGACATGTGATTTTATTTCATTTTTATTTTTTAATAAGATTTTTGTTTATACATACAAGAACTGGGGTACAGCGGGTGAGGTAGGAGAAGTCTGCTGCGCCATGTGGGTTCCCTCCCTGGCTGGGGATTGAAATTGTGTGGCAGTGGCTGTGGAAGCCGCACAGTGTGGTTCTCAAACCGCTGTGCCACCAGGAAGGCCCCGACATGTGATTTTAAGCCTCTGGAGCTGGAGATGATGGCAGGACATTATATGGAAATGCCTTTAAAGTTAAGGACTGAAATTCTTTGTGGCTGTTAGGGATAAAGATGGAAATCTGGGAATCCACACTGAGACAATCTTCTAAATCATTACTATAGAGAAGATTAGTCAAGGAGACAGGAAAAGAGGGCTGAGTCTTGTAGAAAACACAGACTTCTATGCACCCCCATGCACACCCACACTCCAGTGTGTCAGAGAAGGGGAAAAAACAGAAGGAGGGTGGTGATTACAAGCATCAGACACTGCGAAGTCAAACAAATTGAGACGACAATAAGCCATAACACAGGTATGATGCCCGCATGACCACCTCAGTCAAGCATCTGGCCCTTGAGATTGTTAAATAAGAAAATGTATGCACAGGGCCCCACAAAGCACTTGGCTCGTAAGATGTGCTCACTGAATGATAGTTGTTACAGCCACTCTCTGATGTGAAGGGAGGGTACAGACAGTCCTTCAGAAGGGGACATACTACTGGAACAGAAAGAGCTTGAAAGCCTGATCTGAAGCACATTTACTTCCTGATGAATTCTGGCTGCTTTCTGTCTGGTGAGCCTGTGTTTGGGACTACGCTGGGGTGTTTGTGTGCACAGGTGCACCTTGCCCTCTGATTCCCCAGGACTGGACAGTATGTGGGCAGTTGTCTTCCTCGTGTGACTCCCTTGCCAGGGCTCTATGGCTTCTTCCAGAAGGATGAGCGCCATAGGTTGAAGAATGAGAGTTCTATTTCCAAAGCAATTAAAGACTTGGCAAAGCTGGTCAAAAAGCTTGCCCATTGGTATAAACTGGGCTTGCGGTCTCATCCCACTCGTTTTTCCTCAGGGCCTCTGAAGAGCTGTTCAGGATAAAACAGTGACCAACCTACCCTGATAGCCACAGTATCAGACCCCTGACAAATCATTAAGAAATTGTTGAAAAGTATTTTTAAATGTTAACAAAAGAGAGGTCAGAGCCTTTTATATAGCAAATGGGTGCCTTTTTATAAATCACTGTGTGGGTTTTAGTTTCTTCCTTATATAGCTCGGCTATGAGTATCTGAACACGTAACTGTGAGCAATGAATCTTGAGCTGAAATTTGCTATCTGTAAAAGGTGATGAAACCTGCCTCTTCCTCCGTAAAAATCTCTTCTGTTTGCACTAACATCATAAGTAGTTTGCAAAAGAAATAAATATATTGCACCTGATAAAATTAGAACCTCTTCTTGTATTTGCATTTGACCTTGCTGGAAAGGCTTTAGTTTTCAAGTTGTGACCCTCTCATGAGTTAACTGGCATCGTGTGAGCCGCCATCTTGGCAGACATTCTGCATCTTCTAAAGCAGGAGACAATGGGATTTCTCAACCATTATTAATTGATGTTACTCTTTTCAGCAGACCAAACCTGATTCTACTATAGAGCTGCCAAAAATTGTTCCAGCCCCAAAAAGAATAAGTCATCCTTGAGTATTTCTTATTATTTACCTAACTTAACAAATATTCCCTTTAGTTTTTCAGTGACTTTTGGGGGGACTGTAGTAATGGCTTATACTAATTGAATATTTTTTTGTGAACAGTGCTTCCAGCTATTTTATTGTTACTGTGACTTACTCCAAGAAGCGATCTTATTCCAAGAGCATTGAGAGGTTTGCCAAAAGAGAAAGCGAATCCCTAGAACCATTATGCATTTTCCCAAGATATCATTGCAGGCTAGTAATTGAGCGTCGCCCAAGTTATCTCCTTGGTGCTTAACAGTTATTACTGGAAGTTTGACTTCTCCCCCTCCCCACTCCCCTTTTTGACCTCTCTCCACTTTCATTCGTGTCCCTGCAATTTGTAGGTATCCAACTGGTTTGGCAACAAACGAATCAGGTACAAGAAGAATATTGGCAAGTTTCAGGAAGAAGCAAACCTCTACGCTGCAAAGACAGCAGTGACAGCTGCCCACGCGGTGGCTGCGGCCGTGCAGAACAACCAGACCAACTCACCCACCACGCCAAATTCTGGTGCGTACCAGGGGCTCGCTCCCTGCTCAGCTCAGACAGCCTTATGTCACAGAGCCCTAGCCCACAGACGGGGGAACTCAGTCAGAGACACAGCACATTTGTGAAGGAGGATTTATACTAAAGTATAGACCTGTTCTTGGGGTGGCTGGCTCGGTGGGTGGCCAGAGCCATAAACCCACTGTTTATAGTGAGGCCACTCATTACTGATAGGTTCTGGAACCTTCACATTTAGTAGTGTTTCTAATTCAGCAGTTAGGCAAAATGCTGTCACTCAGTACTTTAATTGTTGTTCCTGTATCATTCTAAAGTGAGTCGTGGTCTGTCCAAGAGTGAATAGCAGAGGAGGGAGGTGTACCTGTTGCTGTGTGGAAGGAGCTGGAATGTCAGTGACGTACAAGTGTGCTTTCTACCTAATGTGGCCACAGACTCCAGTCTGCTGTCCTCAGCATTCGTTTAGCACTTGAGCTGGCTTGGGGGGATTAGTAGCTGGCTAGCTGTGAGGGGTTTGGTACTTAATACCTGGATGCACTCTCTCAGCTCCAATACAGTACTTTGGCCAAATTGTACATTACATTTGTGACAGTTAGAAAAATCTTAAAATTATAAGGAACTTGAGGAACAATGTGCATGTAGCTAATCCAAGCAGATGAACCTCTAAGGGATCTTTTAAGTAAACCTTTTAAAATTCAGAATCATGAGAGGCTTTATACCTTTGTTCTGGTGTCCTTGGCCCCATACCCTCTCACCCCCCAGTTTGGTTTTTTTAATGGAGCATGTAAACAATTCAAAGCTAGACTATGACTAGGGAGGTGCTTCCAAAAAATGTTTCTTCTCCAGATAATTGTCACCGTGGCAGTTAATCATATTGAAGAGCTCATTTAATGGCTAACCCCTAGAGAAAATGAAAATAAGGGTGTTTTTGTGTGCATTTTGACTTTGTCTTAGTTTCTTATTTGGGCTTCCCCCTTGAGAGGACTTTCCTAGATGCAAAATGAATCCCCGCTCCTAACTCTCTGGAGTTGCTTTCCCTCCTCTTAGACCTGGAAATGCTTTATGTTGTGCGGGGCCTTTCCCTCTGCTCCTTTGCTCCTGTCCCTTCCTCTAGATCTTGAGGATTATATGTGTGGCTCTCTGTTATTCAGCTACTTAACTCTTTCCTTTCCAGGTTCTTCTGGTTCTTTTAACCTCCCAAATTCTGGGGACATGTTCATGAACATGCAGAGTCTGAATGGGGATTCTTACCAAGGGTCCCAAGTCGGAGCCAATGTGCAATCACAGGTAGGAGAAATGCCCCGAATGGGGCCTTTCTGGCAGGGTAGGGTTTGGGCTCAAAACTCCTTCCTATGACCCCATGGAAGTGGTCCGCACATCCGTGAGGAGCCCATGCTGGGGACTTCCAAACACGCCCCATCTGCCCCCCTTTAATTTAACAAGAAGTCAAGTGAACAGTGACTTTTGATGATTCAAACCTGACAACCTTTGTGAATGCATTCGGCTCTGGCTTGAGCTCATGGAGAGGGGTTGGGTGCATCTGTTATGACAAAACAGAACAGAAAAATTGTGTGTGCCAGGTTTAAAAACCCATTAGTCTGTTTCGTTTTTGTACTTTCTAAAAGTCAGAATACAAAAACCTGAGAATATTCCAGGTTCAACTCTTCTCATCTTCCTGTTTTTATGCATGTAGGTGTGTGTGGTATGGAGTGTGTGTGTGTGTGTGTATGAGAGAGAGAGAGTACCACTATGCATATTATACATAGTTTTCACCCATAGCCACACACATTGGCTTGATGTAGATGGAAAGTCTTCATCACCATGAAGATGTTATTTGGCATGAAAAACAGAGATGTGTGGGTTTAAATATGCAGAGAATTGTTGAAATTCTGCCAGTCACATTTGATTGATAAATTTGTCTTTCATTGAAGATGCTAAACCCTCGTGGCACACATAATTCAAATTGTTTCCTTTTGTAAGTGATGATGTTTTAATAGATTTGGGATGATGAATTTTGTTTCGTCTCACTTCTAGGTGGATACCCTCCGTCATGTTATCAATCAGACGGGAGGCTACAGTGATGGCCTTGGAGGAAATTCACTGTACAGTCCACATAATTTAAATGTGAGTACTCTGGGGAACCAGATCTGAAGAGCTATAGGAGCAGCATCGGGTAAACAGTGACTAATAAATAAATTAATGGCCATTTGACTTGACTTCTTGTCTTTTGGCAGGGGGGTAGGCAGCATCTTTACTGTACTTTTATTTCATGGACCCACACACGTGACATTACCCAGATGCCCTGAGAAGTCCTCACAAATGCCCAGTGGGGCTGGCATTCTGTCATCAGTAGCGACCCAAGCATCAGCCCATTAAGACACTGTTTCTGACTGGCCGTGCAACGCTCCAGGGAGATGGTGAAAAACAAGTCTTTTATCTTAGAGTCAAGCAGCAGGAAAAATTCCCAAAATCAGTTCAGGTGAAGGTGAAAACCTTGCTGAACCCCAGACAGATGCACAAACCAAACTGAACAAAGAATTTTGTTCTTAAGCGCATTTGCTATATTGTCAATGTGGAATGCAAAACATGGTCAGCATTTGTAATGGCCTCTTAGTTTTTAATTGTCGAGGAAATAATTTTTACTTTTATCCAGTTCACCAAAGCTATACTTCTTCCCTCAACTCTGACATGGATGGAAAACAGCAAAACATACAGCTCCTGGAAAGCAGTATGGGTGGGGGGGAGGCTGTCTCTGGTAGAGCCGGGTGGGGTGGCCCATGCAGTCTGGACACCAGGCCTGGGCAGGGAGTGGCAACCCAATCCATGGCAGGAGAGCCAAGAAGAAAATGGACAAAATTCTCCTTTTGTAGGGCAGTGGCTTGCTGTAAGAGTAAATATTAATGATTTAAAAAGTGATTGAGGATGTTCAATTGTGAAGGGAAAAAAGGACTATTAAATACTCAAATCTTTTACATTTGAAATGTCAAATCTTTCTTTTTGGGTTTATAAATAACTCATAATAACCCACAACAAACCATATAAAAAGCCTTTTAGTTGCATTTCTTCTTTTTCATTTAAGTGTTTTGAAATGCTTCAGAGAATGTGCGATATCCTTATCAACATGATAAAATATGAAACTGTGATTGCCTGCAGCATTTTCCCGACATGAATTCCATCTTCACTGATGAGGCTTGATAAGGCGCTGTTGTATAATACAGTGCATAATCTCAAACCACCAGAGTAAGGATTAATTTATTTTAAAAAAAAGAATGCTTGCTGACATCCTCTCCTCCAGCTGCCATGCTGGGTAAAAATATTGTACATTTGTTGTTTATAAATTTGGATAAAAGAGGAATGATGTTTACTTCAGATGGAATATCTTTAGACTTGTATCTGTGTAAGAGTTTTTCTTTTTCTAAGTAGATTTTCCTACCTGAGGGTATGAAAACAGCTTACCTTTTAGATAGCGAAGAGGATTTCTCAGCGTCCCCACAAACACCAGCGCTATCACCGTCCAGCCCCGGGAAGTCTGCTGCCCTAGCTTTTCCCTTTTCCCCCAACCTGAATCTAAGATGCCTCAAGCCTGGGAAACCCTTTTCCCTTTGGCCCTGGTCGTCTCTGTCTCTGTGGGTTGTTTGATCCTCCCCTTTCCCTGTGGGTCTGGGAAGAAAGGCATCAATCAGAGACAGGGAGTTGTGTAAAAGCGGCAATCATGGGGCGGGGGGTGGGGGGGTGGTGGCGGGGTTCCCAGCACAAGACTCTTCAAACAGCTGCATCCAGGGAGGGAATCTAGAGCATTCTCAGCAACCTAGTGACACAGACCTAAAAAAAGACATGTGGGATGGACTCTAGAAGTCGCAGGAAGATGCGCGGGAGGATAGGGGACCTCATAACCCACACTGGCACGTTGGTGTGGGAGGTCTGGGTCTGGGGGTGGCACAGCAGGAGGCTGGTCAGTGCCGCAGGCACTAGGTGTCAGCCAGCTCACCCTCCCTTCTCTCTAGAAAGGCCCGCCCCGTCACTTCCACTCAGTGTTCCCCAACTCACAAGCCCAGCACCTCCCTCTCCCTGACTGACATAAAAATATGTAGCGACAAGCTGTCTGCCACAGCAGAAATCTGATCAGACATTGATTTCAGCAATTGCCTCTATAGGCCAAGACATAAGGCAAATTTGTTTCTGGGTACTGTTATTGCTGATGCAGGTCTGAGGCGGGAAGGCCAGCGGCATGTGGAAAGCCGCAGCAACATCCCAAATCGGAGCTCCGGTTATAGATAATTAGAATATGGATTTGAATTGTGTGTGCTTCGCTACAATTCATGCATTTTCATTCTGGAAGATCCTGTTCAGAGGGAAATTCTGGCCTTCATTTTCCAAGGGTGACAGTAGCAAGCTGTCAGCCTTGTGTGGGAAAAGGGCGGGCAACTTCTCTATGGAAATGAGGATTAAGCCAGCTTGAAGTTTGGGCTTCCGTGGAGCCCCGGTTTTGCTGAGGCATGTGGCATTGAGCTTCTCCACTGCTCCCTTCTTAAAAGATTTCTTTTCAAGTCACTTTATTTTTCCCAGCAAATCAAAGGCCGCGCTTCGTGCCAGCTTGGGAGTAGCTGGAGCCCTCCTTCGGCTGCTGATTTATTGCCAGGTCTTTACTTGGTGGGATGGATTTGTTTTACATGCATTTAATCCCACTTTAACACATGCTTCAAACTCCTGCCAAAGTGGGTTTAGAAAATACATTTTGCTAATGCATCTTTGCTCTCATGTTGTCATCTGGGTGTTTTAAATTGGGGAGTAGAATGAATATGTAGACACTCACCCGCTGAACTGTGTTTCTCCTTTCAGGCTAATGGAGGCTGGCAGGACGCAACGACTCCATCTTCTGTGACTTCTCCTACAGAAGGTCCAGGGAGTGTGCACTCTGATACCTCTAACTGATCTTGGCCACACTTTCCCTGAGCTGACACGCCTTGATAAGCGCATTCAGAGCAATAGGGGGAAAAAGAAAGCGGTTTTGTAGCCCACCACCTACAGCTTTACTGTAAAACCTTGTCTTATTAGAGAACTTGGTAAATCTGTTTTTTAAGGAATCATAATCATTTGTATTT
This sequence comes from Galemys pyrenaicus, assembly GCA_019455555.1. Taxonomy (NCBI): domain Eukaryota; kingdom Metazoa; phylum Chordata; class Mammalia; order Eulipotyphla; family Talpidae; genus Galemys; species Galemys pyrenaicus. The sequence continues at coordinate 2,463,142 of JAGFMF010011785.1, read as the reverse complement.
ATACTTAAAAACCACAATGTTAAAAAAGCACTTTATCCAATTAGGCCAAGATTTAACATTGTTGACAGTCCTGTAGCTATTTTATCATAATTTATTATCAATATTTTACATGAATGGTTTCACAATTGCCAGTTACTTGGCCTTAAGGGTAAAAAGTACAATATATGCTGAACCTCGATGGTTAAAGCAGATGCAAAGATTCACCTCACCTAAATTGAACTCGCATATTTCCATCGCAGACTTTGATTGTCTTTCTTTCGTATCACTAATGGAGTTGGAATAAAAGAGCTGTTGGCTATCTCTGTTAATGATGGTTGTGTTTAAGAATCTTCCTCGTCACATTTGTGTCGCGATCGCTTGTGTTATAATTAGATCAGAGACTGGTAGCATCTTTTCTCTCTCTGAAAGCACCAGTGCCCAGAGTCTGCTCAGTAATTAAATTATGGATCCAGATTGTTCTAAGAGATGAAGATACTTGCTGCTGATAGAGGTGAAGGATAGATCCGTCTGGGGTTTTGCGGGTTAGCTGGGTGCTGCACAGGCTTGTCAAGGTTTGCTACATCCTCTGGGCACGACAAAGGCCCTGCTCTCTGGAGTGTTGTATATAGTGTAGCAAAAGAGTATTTATACATCTCACCAATCAAAACACAGCTTTATTACCTCATGCGAACTCATACGAACCAATAGAATTTCAACATGTTCTGTAGCTTAGAGTGCTCACTTACTACCTCTGAACAATACTCACGCTGTAGTTTGTCTCTTTCTTATCTTTTTGCATCTTGTAATTAACTCTTTGTTTCCCTTCATAAAATGTAATGTACATTGTAATCTTTTAAAAGAAAAATCAGGGTTGCATTTGCAACTTTTAAAAAAACCGAGAGTGGAAACATTGGGTCTTATCACAGGATCAGTAAAACTGTTGTAAATACTGAGAAACATTTTGAATGTTCTTCATCTTGTTACTAATCCATGCAAAAAAAAAAAAAAAAAAAGCAGCGACTAATTGTGATGCATTCAGATTTCAGTATTCGGTACTGTATATTCACCCTGTGTAATGGGGCCCCCTCTTCTTTCTCTCCCTTTTTGTATTGTATGCGATTCTGAAACTGATTGAGTCATGAAAATAATTTGTGGCGGTGATTCTAATGTATTAAAAAACGTTTCGTGTTCCTTTCTTAACTGGATTACACCCTGGATTGAAAAAGTCTTCCTCGTGGTAGTTATATGTAGTTTCAAACATGAATAAACTTTTTGCTTTCATGATTAAACGCTGATGCCATTTCTTAGTCCTGCGCTTGAGCCAGCAAGAGCAGGCAAAGGACAAAGCCCACCTGGAAGCAGGCCTGGGCCTACAACTCCAGCCTGCCAGAGAGGGACTTTGAGATGACAGTGAAACTGGGGAGAGAACGGCCAGCCCCGTTGACAGCCCGCCCTCTCCACGCAGCCTGCCAGCCTGCTGCTGAACCGCCATGATTGGCCTCGCTTGAGCGTCTAAAACACCACAGGGAAAATATTAACTGCATGTTCATAGACTGGGAAACCGAAGTTCATAAAAGTTAAGCAAATGCTACAAGGTCACAGACCTTGAAGCCAGGGAGCTCACACTTACCTCACCTGATCATGCATCTGGCACTCATTAGACACAAAGACCTTTTTTTATAATTAAAAAAAAATCATAAAATATTAAAACCAACTAGAAATTCTTTTTACCGGATTACACATTATTTTTGTTTCATCCAAACTGTTAGAAATGCTGTATATTTATGTGCACAGCTGTCACTAATATCTAAATCTTTATAATAAAATAAGTCAATAGCAGGTAATTGGCCTGTTTACTATATCTCAAGGAAATTGACTCACAGGAAATCAGATTAATGTTAATCAGTTGCAGCAAATTGTCTGTGATAAATACAACTGTTTTACTATTTCAGTTGGAAGAGCCAGGCAAAACAAAGTCTAGGGCCACCATTCCCATTAATCTTGAGGCAGTTATACAGGGAGAGTAAACTTTATAAAATAGATTGCCCTCCAAAGCTGTCCTCCCTCACGCAGTTCTCAGCCTGCCTGTGGGAATTTCTCCCCTGGCTAAGTAGTTATTTGCATGATTCAATTAGCTTATGGGTCAGCCTTTCTTATCTTTGTACATAAAACAATATATGCTGTGTGGTCTTACAAAAATATCCTGTGGAAATAACACATGCACAAAAAAATATGTCTTCTTTAATATCTAGAAACACACGCTCTGAGAACCATCTGAGTGTTTATCCCGGTCAGTCTGTGGAGAGAAACATGTGCCAGTGTTTGCGGTTGACTAGCAGCCCTTGAGGGAGAGGTGCACAACTGAGGCTTATTCTAGCGCCGCCTCAGTGAATCTAGCAGTTCCTTCCCTAGTGGTCCTGCATGACACTGGCCGTGTGAATTCCTCCCTGCTTCTCTGGGAGGGCAGAAGCACCCTCGCTTCGGAGGTAAGGAAACTGGGCTTCTTGGGTCTCCTGCCAAATTGACTGAAATGAGTTGCCTGACTACACTTTCACTAGGTATCTCTTCCGGGTCAAGCAATGGACGAGGGGCTAGACCCGGAAGTGAATGAAGTCAGACCCCAGCCCTTGAGAGGCCAAGACCCTCAACCTAGTCCTTGAGTAGAAACAAGTGCTCTGTGGAGGCATTGGAAGTGACGGCCAGCTTCTGAACCCCACCACTGGAGAAGTGAGGCTCCCTAAAATAAAAATAACAGTGGGGAAACACCTGCAACCCCCAGCCACGGTCAGGGGCCTGCCACACACCAGCCAGATGCACAGGGACACGTGTGCTGGCAGGAGCCGGGCTGGGCAGCGGGTCACGCAGGGCAGGACTCTGGCTCCCTCAGGGGGTGCACAGCACGGTGTGGGAGCCTGAAGCACATCAGACCTGTCAGCCTTGCAAGCTCCTGAGGGCTGTAGCCCAAGAAGAGCAGGTGCCGTTCCTGCCAGAGGTGGGGGCAGCAGGGGCCTCGTCGAGAGCAGCACCCACCCTTCCTGGGGGAGAGAGCAACGTGGGGACAAGTGTCCCAGATGGGGAGGTGTTCCAGGTGTGAAACGTGTGCCAGTGTCATGAGAAAGAACCTTCGCTGGGCTGACAGCTACGGTGTATTGAACACCTGTGGACCGGCCCAGGCCAGGTGCTTTACCCGCCCATGCTCTTATTTAACACCCAGGGAGCCCCAAATGATGGGCGCTGATTATCCCTTTTTCAGATGGGGAATTTGAGGTTCAAGGAGGTGATGCCACCTAACCAAGAGAACTGGAGTGTGCCCTGCCATCCATTTGAGCAGCTACTTGCAGTGAGACCTAGAGAGATGGGGGAGGGGTGGAGGGAAGGAGAGAGGAGGAAAGGCTCCTGAGAACTTGGGCCACTCAGTGTGAGCTCCAAGGTGAGGTCCCTTCTGGAGTGAGGTACTAGGGAAATTCCCCCAACCTCCCCCCACCCATCCACACACCCCTAAGTGGTCTATGCCTCCAGGGCTAGGACCACCTGAATATGTGTGACCTTGGGTGAGGGCCTGACCATCCCCAGCCTCAGTTTCCTCACCTCCTCTTGGAACCGCCTTCCCATGTCCCTGGTGAACTTCGCCCCATAAGGCTGAGCCCAGGTCACCATCCTCCCACAGCCGGCCAGCCCTCCTCCCCTCTGCAAAGCTTTATTCACACGCCCTGCTGGAAGCCCCAGCAGAGCCCAGAGGAGCAGTCAGAGCCAGGAGCGTCTTGGGTGGGGCGGTAAGGACAGGGAAGGGGGACCTTCCTGTGGGGAGGAAGGCGAAGCTGTGCAGAGACCAGGCGGCCACGTGAGCTGAATGGACACAGCGGCCCTATGGATTCTTGCCCCGTCCTGCCCAGCTCTCTCTGCTTCCTCCCAGCATCCTCGTCAGGACAGGCCTATTATCCCCTCCTTTTGACAGATGAGGAAAGTAAAGCCTCTTGGCCAGACCCACACGGCATTGGTGTGCGACTGGGTGTGCCTGAAACCGAAACCCACACTTGCTCCCCTTGCTCCTGGCTGCCTTATGGAAGTGTCTTCTCGGGGTCTTATCAGGAGAGGCCCAAGCCTAAAGACTCACCTGGCACAGGCTCAGCCCATGCTCTGAGCCTGCTTCCCACCGGCCCCACCAAGCCCATGCCCCGACCAGCCCTCAAGGCACCGCGGCCTCACAGCAGGGATGAGAACTGCACCCAGGTCCCTGCAGACCCGAAGAGCACCACGCTCCGCGCTCCTGAAGGGGGCGCCCGCGTGAGGCCGCCCCAGGCCGACCCGGTTCTGCCCCAGACCGCTTGGCTTCCCACGCGCCCCACTTTCTGCGCCCCACTTCCCTGAGCCATCAGCACCGCCTCGGGCGGGGGAGCAGGAGGCCCGAGAGCCTCGCCCTGCACCCAGCGGCCCAGGGCTGCTCTTGCCCCCCTCCGGCCTGGGACGCCCCGCGGTGGGGACTTGCACTCAGTTCCAGCTCTTGTCCCAATTTACCCCCTGCCGAAGACCCCAGGTCTCCTGCCGCCCAGTGGGTGCGCCTCCTCCAAAGCAGTGTGATGTGGTGTGAGGAGTTAGGGCTCTGGAGTCGGTCTGAGTCCTGCCCCCTGATGGCTTGTGACATGGGGCCTGTCACCGCCTCTCTGTGGCCTCAGTTTCCTCACCTGCGAAGTGGGGCCTTTGTTCCCGCCCTCCTCCTTAGGGATGTCATAGAGATGAAGTGAGCTGATGTGTGTGTGGTGCTGGCCCATCGGGTGGGTGGGGGTTCTTGTTGCCATGGTTACACGGGGTCCCAGCTCAGAAGGGGACACCTGGTCCCAGCCCGCTGGCTGCAGTGATCACTTCCGGTCACCAGCGGGGTGTCAACCGCCAAGCCAGCGTGCGGGGGTGGCGCGGCTTCTTCAGCCTCCTGCCCCGGCCTGCCGCCCACCCCTCCAGCCCTCAGTGCTGCCTCGAGGCCGAGGTCTCACCTCTTAGCGCCAGCTCAGGAGATAATAAAAAGGCTGATTCTTCTTTCCTGGTAAAATTCCAGCAGAAAGTGTCCGCATCATTAAATATGGAAATCCAGAATTTTATTAGCAATCTGCTAGATCTGAACTGACGCCAATTAAACAAAAAAGATATCATTTATAAAAAGGCAGAGTTCAACTTGTATTAAATATGAAATGCAATTTTCTCCTGGTTTTGATTTATTACTGGTGGTCCATTGTTCAAAGAAGCATGTTATATTTCAATAGAGAAATATTGTTTATTCATTAATATTTTAAAACGGGCTTATTGCTGTGCATGGCTCTCACCGAATGAAACTTATGATTTAAAACATGAATTAATAAACACATTTGAAAGTGTTAGACGAGATCACAACCTCTCATTTTTCATTTTCCTGGGAGCATATTAAATTTTTATAATTCTGCATCTACAGTTTTTTCTTTTAAATAAAGATGCAGATTCTGAATTACTCTGCTAATTTCAGGTAACCAGGAGCGAAAAGCAATATCGTGGGGACCTGTGTCAGGATCACAGAATCCCCAAGAAGATGCTCAGGTTTATTTTTGTAACATTCATAAATCAAAATAAATGAGCTTTGTGCGGGAGGCAGCCTCCGTGTGTGGGAGGCTGCTGGCTGGGGTGGGCCCGGCAGGGACAGTCTGTGTGTGCCGGTGGGTCTGCCTGTTGACGGTGCGCTCACATGTGTGCTCACGAGTGTGAGTCCACGGGAACAGCGTGCGTCGGCCTCGATGTCCGAGTGTGCACGCACCGCAGTTGTTTGGTTCTGTGTTCGACTGTATTTGTTAGCTACCTGCTCCGTGCCCAGCACTGCTTTGGTTGCTGATGGTAAGCTGACCAGAGCGAGACCTCCCCACCTTTCTCCTCCCACACTCCTGCCTGAACTACCTCTCCTCCAGGATCTGGGGCTGTTGAGTTCTCCACAGCTCCCCCCAAACAAAAATGATGCTTTCTATTTGGTAATTCTAGCTCTTGGGGGACTATGTGTTGATAGGTCTGAAGCTTCAGGAAAGACCTTTACAGGTGGTGGGGGGGGGGGGAGAAGAGATTCTGCAAAGATGAGTGGAATTAGCCCAGGAGAGGCACAGCCTGGACTGGGAACCACGAAGAAAGTGGAGGTCCCAGCAAAGCAGAAGGGAAGGACACATCCTGAGGAAGGCAGTGACCCCCACCAGGGACACCCACCCCACCCAGCAACTCATCCCCTGCCAGCTCCTGCTGAGTCCAGCTCAGGGGACATGGGCTATTGCTGTCTACCCACTTGGTAGAGAGGAAAGTAGTGGTCTAAGAGAGACAAGCTTTGTTTTGGGGTAAGTCTGAGATGCTCTGCTAAAGAGGTTGGAGAAAGGAAGTTTGCAAAGTAACCCCACACATTTGTGTTGCACCAGGTGTGTGTGGGAGGTTTGGGATGTCTCTTACTCTCTTAGGAAGGGAGAGCCCTTGGTGGTGGAGAATCAGCTCCGCCCCCTTGGCCCCTCCCTCTCCCCATCCCCTTCCCTCTCCTCACCACCTTCCCAGAGCATGACTTGGGAAGGAACAGGAGAAATAGATGCACCTGGCCTGGCCTGGGAGAGGCGGAGGCTAGGAGAGTCCCCTGGGAATGTGGGATAGGCACTTGCCAGAATTCCTCCCAAGTGGAGCTGCTGGCTTGGAGTATATTCACTCACTCACCTTGACTGGGAGGCTGAATTGTTTTCCAAAATGGCTGTACCATGTCCACCCACGTGCTTGTTAAAAATCCTCCCAGCCCCCTCTGGCAGCCTGCTGGTTAGACCATACGGCAACATGACTTGAATTTGTATCTCTGTGACTGTCACTAAGGAGCTCAAACCTCTTTTTATCTATTTCTGGATTATTTGCATTTTCTCTTCTGCAAAGCAGCTGATGAGGCCATCTACCCATTTTTGTATGTTGTTTGTTTTTTTCTTATTTATTTTAGGTTGTTTCAATAAACAGGAAGGTGCTGCATAATTTCAATGACTAGTTCAGCACTTTTCCCCTCTTTGATTGCGGCCTTTTATGTATGGTGTGAGATAGCAGTCTTGTTGTCCCATTTATTGGAAAGTTTGTCTTTCCCACTGACTGGCCATGTCACCTCCACCACGTGTCCACTGTGTGCGTGGGTCGGTGCTGGGCTCACGTGGCTTTTGGACTATATGTCTATCTCCACTGATACTGGGGGCTTAACTGTTAGAGCTTTAGAATTGGTCTTGCTACCTCATAGGCCAAGTTCTCTCACCTCGGTCTTCTTCAGGAATATTTTGGTCACTCTAGGCCCTTTGCATTTATGTAGAAATTCTAGAATCAGCTTGTGCCATAAAAAAAAAAATCTGCATCACATTAGAATTGATGTCTTTAAAACACTGAGACATTTAATCCACAAACAGGTTATCCATCTTCACTCATTTAGATTAATGTCTTCCAGTAAAATTTTGTAAGTTTCTTCATCAAAATGCTCAGGTAACTGCTGGTTCCAGGCCCTTCCTGTGAAAACCCCAACTTGGTCTAACTTGCTCCACCCGAACTATGGGTCTGGCCTTTCGCAACAAAAAGTCCCACCCAGGTGAGGAGCCACCCTCTGAGAAACAAGGACTGTGAAGTCACACCCTCTTCACTTCCTTTTCTTTCACTTTCCTTTCTTTTCCCTTCCTTCCATCTTCCCCTTGATTTTTTTAAACTAATGCATTTACTTTTTGTAGCAAAATTAAGCAGAAAGTACAGACTTGCTTTATGTCTCCTGCCCCCAACATACTCCACAACCTTCCCCACTAGATTCATCTTGTATCCTGGGTTCCTTTGGTTACAACTGATGAAACTACGTTGATACATGGTCTCTTCCAGGGCTATGGTTTACATTAGGGTTCACTCTTGGAGTTTTACATCCTATGGTTTGGACAAATTAGAATGACAGGTATCTACTATTTTAGTAGTTTCACTGTCCCCCCCAAATCCTCTGTGTTCTGCCTGTTCATCCCAAACTCCTGAAAACCACATATTCTTCTGCAACCTCCATAGTTTTGCCTTTTCCAGAATGTCACGCAGTTGGAATCATACAGTATACAGCCTTTCAGATTAGATTTTTCCACTTAATAAAATGCATTGAAGAGTCCTCCAGCTCTTGTCATGGCTTGAAATCAGAACTGATTAATATTCCATTGTCTAACTGTTCCACAGTTAATTTATCCATTCACTCACTGAAGGACATCTGGTTGTTTATAAGTTTTGGTAATGAAGAATAAAGTTGTTATAAACCTCCATATGCAAGTTCTTATGTGCATATTTGTTTTCAGTTCCTTTGGGTAAATATCAGGGAGTGAGATTGCTAGATCATAGGTAAGAATATGTTTAATTTTTTAAGGAGCCTCCAAACTGTTGTTGAAAGTGGCTGGGTCATTTTGCATTCCAACCTGCAATGAATGAGAGTTCCTGTTGCTCCATATCTGTGTCAGCATTTAATGTTGTCAGTGTTCTGGATTTGGGTAGCATGTAGTGGTATCTCATTGTTGTTTTAATATGCAGTTCCTTAATGACATATGATGTTCAACATCTTTTCATTAGCTTATTTGGAATCTCTATACATTCTTTGGTGAGGTGTCTGTTCAGGTTTTTTGCCCATTTTTTAATAGGTTGTTTTCTTAGGTTTAATAGGTTGTTGCATTTTAAGAGTTCTTTGTGTTTTTTGGATGATAGTTCTTTATCAGATGTATCTTTGAAAATTCTTTCTTCCAGTCTGTAGCTTGTCTTCTCTTGCCATTGTCTTTTGCAGAGCACACGTTTTTAATTTTAATGAAGTTCAGCTTATCAATGATTTTACCTCTTTGATTTTTGTATCTTAAAAAAAAAATCACTGTCATGTCCAAGGTCATCTAGATTTTCTCCTGTATTATCATCTACAACTTTGTAGTTTTGAGTGTCACATTTTGGTCTGTGATCTATGTTGAGTTAATTATTTTTTTGTACCTGTGTTCATGAGAGATATTGGCATTATATTGTAAGAATATATTTGCCCAATTTTAGTACTAGGATAATTTGCTGATCTCATAGAGTGAGTTAGGAAGAATTCCCTTTGTTGCTGACTTCTGGATGTACTCCAAGGTCTATGGTTTACATTATAATGGTTGACATTCTGGAAGAGGCTAACTTCTGATTTTGGAGAATTGCTATAATTTCTTCCTTAAATATTTGGTGGAATTCACAAGTAAGCCCATATAAGCCTGTTGCTTTGATTTTGGAATGTTATTAATCAGTGATTCAATTTTTCACATAAAGATTTGTTCATAGTGTCTATTTTTATTTGATTTAGAAGAGTGTGTCCTTCAAGGAATATATCAGCTTCATACAAGTTATAAAATTTGTGAGCATAGAATTATTAATAATATTCCATAAATTATCCTTTTAATGTCCAGGGGATCTGTGGTGATGTCCTTTCTTTCATTTTTGATGTTAGTGACTTGTTCTTCTCTCTCTCTCTCTCCATAGTTTACCTGGCTAGAGGTTTAATCTAGCTAATTTTATTGATATTATTTAGGTGTCAGATATGGCTTGGCTGATTTTCTCTATGGATTTCCTATTTTAAATTTCATTGATTCTGTTCTAATATTTGCTATTTCTTTTCTTCTGTTTGCATTGAATTAAATTTTCTTAGAGGCTTAAGTTATTGGTTTTAAGTCTTTTTCCTTTTTTGAACATATGCATTCAATTCTATAAATTTCTTTCTAAAAATGGTTCAACTGCATCTCACAAATATTGATATGTTCTGTTTATTTAGTTTCTCTTGCGAATTATTCTTTGACTAACATGTTATTTGTTTCTTTTTAAGATTTATTTATTTATGCATATAAGCATTGGGGTACAGGCCAGAAGTGTGGGGGGTGAGAGGATTCACCACAGAGAGCAGGGAGCAGAACAGGCAGATCAACGGAAGTACACTGCTGAGGG